>PVHX01004623.1:0-62296 GCA_004024805.1 Geosciurus inauris
AACTCAGGGGTACTCGACCACTGAGCCACATCCCAAGCCCTATTTTGTGTTTTATGTAGAGACAGGGTCTCACTGAGTTGCTTAGTGACTTGCCGTTGCTGAAGCTGGCTTTGAACTCGCAATTCTCCTGTCTCAGCCTCCCAAAGTGCTGGGATTACAGGTGTGTGCCACCACGCCTGGCTTCATCCATTCTTTTATTTATTTACTCAACAAATACTGGTTGGAGTCATGCAAAGTGCCTAGAATGTGGCCATAAGCAACTGCCCTCAAAAACTTGTACAGACTCAGAGAAATATGGGCCTGCTTGGCCAGCCATACTACTAACCTCCATTGTTTGCCCATGGGCCAGTTATTTGTCATCCACTGTTCCTGCCCCAGATGGCAACATTTGTACGTGGCATTTGGATTTGGGTGGGCCCAATGAGGGCCAGAGCAAACTTCTGTGTACCCCACTAGCCCACAGCTTAGCAGCTGGCAGGACAGATTTCCTCCCCGGTAGGAGAGGCCTCTTGATGCAGCCCTCACATTCACGCGGTACTTCCTCCTCCTGCCCACAGCACACAACCTGGCCCATGGTGCCTCTCCAAAGTCAGTCTCCAGATCTGGAAGCAGAAATCTCCAAGTGACTGCTCTCCTTCTGCCTCCTTTATCCTGGTAGACACTTTCCTGGTGGCATAGCCCAGGCTACTAACCTCCTGGCCTCCTGACCTCTGGATCCAGCTTCCAGGCTGGAGTTTTCTGGGCCCCCGAGGTGAACAAGAGAAAGCTTCACACACACACACACACACACACACACACACACACACACACACTCAAACGCAAGCATCCATGTGCCTACTCACCCCCTACCAATATCCTATACAAATTCTCACATATGCACAAACTATTCCACCTACACCAACCTACACTACACTGTGTGTATGTGTGTGTCTGATAGAGACCTGCAGCACTTATATACACATCTGAACAGTCACACACAGACTCACAACTGCACTTGTATATCCACATATTCTTACATGCTCATGTATTCATACTCACAAACACAAATCTGTTGTTATGGTTTGGATCTTTAATGTTCCCTAAAAAGTTCACGTATTAGGCAATGCAAGGATGTTCAGAGGTAAAATAATTATATTATGACTGCTGTAACCTCATCAGTGGGTTAATCTCATTTGATAGATTAATCATATGCATTGGGTGGGAACTGTAGGCAGGTGAAATGTGGCTGAAGGAGGTAGGTCACTGCAGGCATAGCTTCAACTGTACCTTGTCCCTCACACATGCACTCATTCACTTTCTCTCTCTCCCTCTCCATCCATCCATCCATGTTGCAAATATTTATTAAGCACTATACACCAGGCATCATATGAGGCCCTGGATTACACTGATAAACTCTTAGAGAACTTCCTGTCTACCAAAAGAGACAGAAAGGGCAACAGCAAGTAGTGGGTGATAAGCTCTCTGATGGGAGACAAGCAGGAGAACCAAGAAAAGGCATCTTCCTCAGAAACAGGCAACTGGGAGGGCTTCCTACCCAAGCCACATCTGAAGGATGAACATGAAGTGGCCAGGCAAAGGCATGGGGATGAGACATGGGTGAGACAAGCCCAGGCAGTGACCCAGAAGTATAAGATAAACTAGCCAGAGGGTAGCTTGTAAAGAGAGGAGAGGTAAAGGAAATACAGGACATTCTCATAGGCAGCATCCCTCATTCCCTGCCCCCACAGTGCTCTTTGCAGGGTACAGAGGACCACTGTCCTGTCCAGCTAATAGCCTTTAGGTGCTGTCAGCTGTGGTGAGCTGGAGGAATATGGGCCGAAGACCCTCAGTCACTTCAACACCCATGTCAACATGGCTGCCTCCAAGCCTGAACCTTCACCCTGGTCCTGAGGTGCAGCAGTCTCTGTTCCTAGTGCTTGCAATCCTCATGCTCCCAGACCCAGTGGCCCTTCCTGCTCTTGTTCTGTCCTTTACCAAGACTGCATCCAGGCCAGGCCTCCACAAGTGAGCACCAGAGGCCAGCCCAAGCAGCTGGGGCCAAAGGGATCAGACCTCTTCAGGCATATGAGAAATGAGACTTAGAGAAGTAGGACAAGATCCAGGACCAGAGACAACAGAATTCAAGGTAGGCGCGAGCCACCCCAGTGGCTGCCATATCTGACTGGCACTTTTAATTTCAAATAAAATCAAGATAAGCTAGATATGGTATAGAAT
Organism: Geosciurus inauris; assembly: GCA_004024805.1. Taxonomy (NCBI): domain Eukaryota; kingdom Metazoa; phylum Chordata; class Mammalia; order Rodentia; family Sciuridae; genus Geosciurus; species Geosciurus inauris. The sequence continues at coordinate 2,215 of PVHX01004623.1, forward strand.
TCCTGGTTGTATGTGTGAAGAGAAAACAAGGTGTCAACTTCCTGGACAGTCCCTGCCAGGGGTCCTCAGTCCTTTCCATTCACAGGTGGCCCCAGCTCTGCCCTAGGAATTGAAAGGCCCACTCCTGGGCACAGTCCAAATGTCTGAAACCCTCATGACTTATAAAAGGCAGTTATCAGCTTAGTCAGACTCCCCACAAATGAAGCCACATGTTCACAATGCACCACCAATGGCCATGATGATAACATGGTGGCTAATCTCCACCGTGGTGTTCAAGCTGCAGCAGTAGGTAGGAGCAATCAGCAGAGGGGATAATGAGGTCAGTCCCTGAACTCTACAGCTCGCTGAGAGACAGCATAGATGCTAGAGAGCCCAGGCTCCTGCTTTAGACAGTGCACCCATAAGTATGGCTTCTCCCCAACTCCTGCTTACATCTCAGCACATCCATCATTGGGAGGAAAGTTTGATCTCCCCAGCTGCCCTTTCAAAGCTCCCCATCACCAATCTGGTCTTGAGCTTTCCAAAATAATTATTACTAATAACATTTGATTATCCAACATTTGCTTAGCAATTTAGGTTTCATAGTGTGTTGTCATGGGAGCTATGACCTCAGGCAATTTTCACGACGGTATCCCTGTTTTTCCAATGAGAAAACTAAGGTTGAGAGAGCTCAGCAAAGTTTTCAGTCACAGCCCTAGAAGGAGAAATCAGACACCTGGACTCCTAGGCCTGTGCTGTCCCCTCCTCCCTGGCCTACTCTGTGCCGAATTCCCCACCTCCACATTTTTGTCTGCCACTCTCCATGCCTGGCAGGCCTTCACTTGCCTAGATAGACCCATCCCCCAGGCCCAGGTTGGCTCAGACTTCCTTCAGGGAACCTTCTAGATTCTTCTCTCTCCTCTCCTTTGTTCTTCACTTATAAAATGCCTTTATATATTGAAGATGGTGCTGGATACAGGGATATTACGATTTGAATATGAGGTGTTCCCCAAAAGCTCCTGTGTTAATGTGGGAACGTTTTGAGGTAAATGATTAGATTATGAGAGCTGTAGCCTGATCAATGGATAAATTCATTTGATGAGGTAATAATTTAAAAGAACTACTGTGCTGGATAATTGACTAAAGGGAGGTGTAATGTGGCTAGAGGAGGTGGGTCCCTGGGGACATGCCCGTAGGGATTATATTGTGTCCCCCTGATGCTTCCTTCTCTCTTTCTGCTTCCTGGCTGCCAAGAATTGAGCAGCTTTCCTCCACCATGCCCTTCTGATATGATGTTCTGTCTTGTTTCAGGTCCGGAACTATGAGTTGGCTGACCATGGACTGAAACTTTTGAAACCATGAGACAAAAGTAAACTTTTCCTCCTCTAAGGTTTTCTGATCAGGTATTTTAGTTACAGTATTGAAGAGTTGACTAACACAGAGGGCTACAATAAATAAGATATGGTCTACCAAATAAAATTCAGAAGAGGCCATTGATTGGAACTGAGCACTAAGCCCAACAAATCAAGTAAAACAGAGTTACTCATGCTGAAGTTCACACCACCAGGCTGAAACTAGATTTATCTGATCTTTCAAGAAATCAGGAGAAAGAGGTAATAGCCAAATGAGCCAGTTTTAGCACACACAATAAGGTCATTCCCTCTTCTTGAACCATTAAGAGAAAATTAACTTTGAAACAACCAATCCACTTTTTGTTCTATTTATTCTTTTCTGCCTATAAAGCCAACCTCAAGCTCAGCTCAATTGTAAAATTGCAAATAAAATCCAATTCAATCTTTACACTAAATATATTGTAATTTGTCTTTTGATGGACCCTTACCTCAGGAACTCAAAGGCTATGTGCAAATAAGAAAGCAGACAGCTGCCCCTCAGTGAGACCCAGGCTGGTATGGAGGAAGCCCAGGGAACTGTGGGAGCCCAAAAGGAACTCTTCACTCAGACTTGGGAATCATGAGGCTTAGCCTTGAAGGATGAGGGGTGGTTAACTGGAGAAATGTGCACGGGTGGGATTCTAGGCACAGGGAACAGCATAGGCAAAGGCCTGGCAGTGAGTCCCCAGAGCAGGTTCAGTGTGGGTACAGTTCAGGTGCCAGGCAAAGCTATTAAGAGGGAAGAACAGAGGTAGGGCAAGGGGACTGAGGTTGCAAATAGCAGAGAACAGATCATGGGAGCATACATGGTAGATTTTGGATTTTATTTTCATAGCAGTGGGAATCACAATTTTAAATAGGGATACATATGACCAGATTTAGGGTTATTTTAGTTTGAACCTGAAATGTTCCCCAAAGTCTTATGTGTTGAAGGCTTGGTCCCCAACTGGTGACACTATTGAAAAATGGTGGAGATTTTAGGAGGTGCAGCCTAGTTAGGAGGTTGAGCCTAGTTAAGAGGTGGGTCACTCTAGACATGTCTTTGAAAAAGATATTTTATCCAAGACCCTTCTCTCTCTGCTTCCTGGCTACCATGAGGTGAGCAATTTTTCTCCATCCTGCCCTTCTGCCCTAATGTTTTGCCTTACCACAGGCCCAGAATCAACAAAGTCAAGTGACCATGGACTGAAACTTCTCAAACTGTAAGCCAAATTAAACCTTTCCTCCTTTAAGTTGTTATTCGCAGGTATTTTGTCACAGTGATGGAAAGCTGACAAATACAGTGTTCTTGAACCATGACTCTGAGTACTCACCACCACCAGACTAGACCACTTGGGATGAGGCATCTTCAGTATTGATTAAGTCCTCCAGCCAGTCCTCTAGTGACACACATCAGGAGTGTTGCTAACATTTTGCTATAGCAAACAGTGTTGTGACAAATATTCTTTCCCTTACACCATTTTCCACCTGGTAAGTATAATTTAGGGATATCCTCACCAACATACAACATTACCAAGTATATTGGTCTTTGCTGATTTCAGCTACTTTCTTCAGTATTTCTAGTTTGTTTTAGTTTTGAGGTTTTCTAATTGCCATGTTACTAAAAATAAAAGTTGTTTTTTTTAACTAGAAGGAAAGAATTAAAGCACCCTAAATGTCTAACCATAAACAAATAGCTTCTGATTAAGTAGACATCATAAACCTGTGGTTATTCAGGTAGCACTGTTGTTGATTGGTGGACACCTAGAGGCCTGTCCATTAGATTGAATGCATTCCTGATTAGAAGTAAAGGGCTGTTACTGATTCTCACATACAAAAGAATATGTGGACATTTCTGTTGATGCCCGCTACCAGCTCCTTCTGAAGCAGACACAGCCCAGGCCTCAGGGGCTTATTCTGACAGCCTTGTCCCACAGTGTTGATAGCAACCCCCGAGTCCTCTGCCATGCAGGCAGTAAGAAGGAAAGACCCCACAAGGAGCCATATCCACAGTGGATCTCCAGAAAAGAAGCGGACAGCCAGGGGACAATAGGGATTCAAGACAGAAGGAAGACTTTGGACACTTTCAGTTTGAAAGATTTCCAAAATATTAATAAATAAAGTAATAAATGCCAAAACAAGGTTGCAGAAGCCCAAACATATTTTTTAAGTTTATAATTGATGTCTTAAACAGCAAGAATTTTTCTGGTAATGAACGTCTAAGCTCTAAATTTGAGGTCCTTTGTTACTGACCTGTGATATGCCCCATATGAGTCTGCTAGGGCTGCATTTTTGTTGGCTTAAACAACAAAAATTTATTTCCTCACAATTCTGGAGATCAGAAGTCCAAGACCAAGGTGTTGCAGGGTTGTTTTCTTCTGAGGCCTCTTTCCTTTACTTGGATATGGCTGTCTTCCTGTGGCCCTTCCTCAATGTGTGTCTGTATCCTGATCTCTAATATGCACAACAGCATGATGGATTAGGACCCTTACCCATGACCTCATTTTAACTTAATTTCCTCTTTTAAAAGACCTATCTCCAAATAGAGTTGCATTTGAAGGTACTAGGAAATAGGATTTCAACATATTAATTTGGAAGGCAGTACAATTCAACCCGAAGTAGACCCTAAGCGATAATTAGCATTTGAATGTGGAGAGGATACAAGGATCTTGGAGAGGTGTCAGGGACCAGAAAGGCCCTGGAGGCTGAGAAAGTTGGCCTCTGTACCCTAAAACTAATTGGGTGGGATGAACAATAAGCCCAAAAGCAGAATTACAGTAGAGTTTTTGAACTCTTGCTGTAGCAATTGCAATGGAAGAGGGATCAGAGGGCAAAGAGAAAAACTGGGGACCAGTGTATGAGGGGTGGGAGGAGAGGCAGGAGGCACATGGAGAGGAGACTGGAGCCTTCTCTCATTGAGACTCACAATTGCCTGAGGTAAGTATTAACCCATAACTCTCACCACATACATTTTACAGATGATAAAACTGAGACTTGGAGAGTTTAAATGACTTTCCAGATGCTCACAACAGTATCTTACATTGAAATTTCATCTGCTAAAACAATCAAGCCTGGGGTGGCCTTTCAAACACTTGCCAAATGTACTGAAAACAGTAGGAAGACAAAATTCAAATAGAGGCTGCCTACCTTCAGAGTTGCAAAGCCTAGGGGATGGGGGATGGTGGAATTGAGGCGGGAAGCAGGGAGAGGAATGTAGGATTATGAGGCAGAAAGCCCGATATACAAGTTGGGGGGCACTAGCTAATGTTGGGGACAGCAGGGAAGGAAGAAGGAGGTGAAAATGGTGAAGCTAGAAGCTACCTTATGTACTTTTTTGGAAGTTCCACTGGCTGGTGGCAGGAGTAGGGGAAGGTTTCCCTAGCTGTGGCAGCCAACCCAACCTTACACATTACCTCCCACTTTCCAAAGAATTGAGATGTGGTTCCAGGCTCCACCCCTCCTCAGTACCACCCCCATTACAACTCCCATATTCCCCACCATGACCTTGGATCAGAACACCCAGGCGCCATCCAGGAAGTTAAGAAACATAGCTGGCTGGCCCCTCTGGTGCAACCCCACCACCACCACCACACACACACATACACACACACAAAGATTCTGCCCAGCTGAACCCAGGCCCCCTAGACTCCTCTGAAGTGAGAGGCAGCCCCATGCAGCTGGCCTAATGGGCAGATAGCCAGAATGGCTCGAGCCAGTGAACCAGCTGCAGTCAGGGCCTCTGCATATGGCCCTCCTTTGGCCAGCTGGCCTGCACCCTCCTTCAACACAGACCACATCAGCAGGATTATATGAAACACTGGGCAAAACCCAGGCTTTCACACCAAAAATCCTCAGTTTAAATACTGGTCCTACCCTTTTCATAGAGCTGAGCTGCTTCTATTGCTGAAGCTCAGTTTCCTCAGCAGTAAAACTGAAAATATGATTATTCCCATGCAGGGGTATGGCAGAAAGCCTAGTATACAGTGGGTGCTCAGTACATGCTGTTTCTGGACCACTTGCCTTACTGTGCCCTGATGTCCCCAGGAACAAGTAGGCCCTGACTTGGTTCTGAGACCTCCCTCCTCAAGACCTTCCCCTTTCCTCTTTTTTAAAGGAAAACCCTAGGAAGTTCTACAGCTGCAGGGCCTTAGGGAGTAAGCCTGAGGACAGATGTCCAGCAGACAAAGAAGCATACTTCCCATTAGGTTATTACATTGATAATGATTATCATGTATTTACTGGCCTCCTATTATATACTAAGTCCTTCATATAACAGAATCTTCAACGTTCCCTGCTCTGTGCTTTCAAAGGTAGAAATAGTGGCCCCATTTTACAGATTAGGAAACTGAGATTATCCAAGTGACCCACAGTGAAGCCCATCTGACCTCTAAAGTCTGTCTCTGTCTCTTTCTTTCTGCGCCCCCCTATATATAAATAACCCTACAATCCAGAGGGGGGAAAGCAAAGCAGCTGCAATTACCATGCCCTTCGCAACCTATCACAGCATGTTTGTTGACCAAATGAATGTGGAGTCACTGTGAAGTGAGGTTAGGCAACAGGAAAAGAAGAGCTGATCCCAGAGGTCCAAAGGCTGAAATTTGCTTCTGCTTCCTGACCATGAGCCTGATAACAGAAAAAGTAGGGCTTTTTTACCTGCGTCAGATGGCACTGGCCTGCTGGACTCCAACTGATGACCCAAGTAAATGAGGAGGGACATGGCCTGTCGAGAGGCCTGAGAAGACTGGGAAGTGATCCACAAAGCCCAAGCCACCCATACAACATAGGGACAGATGCCAGTCCCTAAGAATCTCTGGCTGCTGCTCCTTCCCCTGCCTCTCACCAATCCATGGCAGCCAGATGGACTTTTTAAAAGATACAAATGATAGTGCATTCTTCCCAGGAAAAGGGAGACTGCTGGGGTGCTGGGGATGTTTTCTCTCTGTGGTGGTCCCCAGGTACACACACAGAAAAAACTGATCCATGGCACTATTTGTAAGTTATGCCTAATTATAATTTTAAAAGAGAATTCTACTTGCAGGAAGATAGAGTAGGTTTATTTCTTCCTATTCCTTATGCCAAGTACAACTAAAAGCCCTAGATGTCATGTATAAAACAAACATAAGAAGACTAAAAAGTGGGAAGAAGAAGGCAGAGTGGCCAAGGACCTCAGGACCCAAAGATGAACATGGTAGAGGCTTCCTTAGACTTTCATTTTATCTCATCCCAGACCGGGTTCAGCAACCTGGGACTACAGATGGGCACAGACAGGAATAATAATAATAAAAAGCCCCTACATAGCCAAAAGACCAGGAAAGGGATGACCTGACAAGCAGAAAAACTCTCTGAAAATAAATACCCTCTCTCAGTCAAATACTGCAGCCCCACCCTTATCCATGCCACAGGCTGGGTAGGGAACCAGACCTTCCTTTCAGCAAGCAGTAACAGGGGTCCCAATACCCCCACCTTGTTGGTATCAGAAGAGGCCAAGTAGGGAGCAGAAACTTTCATCCCGGCAGTGACAAGTGATCCTCCCAACTACAGTGTTAGTGGAGACTGTGGGGAGCTGAAATTCACATACCATCCAGCAGTAACAGGGAGCCCCCGCATTGAGTATCAAAGGACTTCTGCCTTCCTCTGGCAGCACTGAGGAAACACCACCCCTTCTCCTGCCAGAGGGTGTCAGAGGAAAACAGCTAAAACAGGTTTTTAAAAGATCCAGTGTTTCCCAACATAACACAAAATGCCCAGGTTTCAATTGAAAAACACTCATCAAACCAAGAACCAGGTAGATCTCAGACTGAAAGACAAAGGCAATCAATAGATGCCAACATTGAGAGAACAGGTGCTACATAATCAGATAAAGATTTTAGAGCGGTCATGAAAAAAAATGCTTCAATAAGCAACTGCAAACACAGATGAAACAAATGAAAATACAGAAATATAAAAACCCTCAGCAAAAAAGAAAAGAAGAAAAAAAAAAAAAAAAAAAAAAAAAAAAAAAAAAAAAAAAAAAAAAAAAAAAAAAAAAAAAAAAAAAAAAAAAAAAAAAAAAAAAAAAAAAAAAAAAAAAAAAAAAAAAAAAAAAAAAAAAAAACAGAAGCTATAAAGAAGAACCAGATGGAAATTTTAGAACTAAAAACTACTAAATTAATAACAAAATAAAAAGTTCAGAGGATGGGTTCAACAGCATAATGGAGGGTACAGAGAAAATAATCAGAAGACAAATTATCTAGTTGGACAACAAAGAGAAAAGGAGGCAGGAAAAACATGAAAAGAGACTCAGGGTCCTGTGGAACTGTAATAAAAGATCTAACATTTTGTGTCATTGGAGTCCTAAAATGAAAAATGGAAGGTAGACATGAAAACTACTCAAATAAATGACTGAAAACTTTTCCAATTTGACAAATACCTAAACCTACAGATTCAAGAATGTGAGCAGCTGGATGCGGTGGCACATACCTGTAATCCCAGCACTTTGGGAGGCTGAGACAGGAGAATCGTGAGTTCAAAGCCAGCCTCAGCAACTGCGAGGCACTAAGCAACTCAGTGAGACCCTGTCTCTAAAACACAAAATAGGGTTGGGGAAGTGGCTCAGTGGTCGAGTGCCCCTGAATTCAATCTCTGGTACCAAAAAAATAAAAATTAAAAAAGAAGAAGAAGAAGAAGAAAAAGAATATGAGCAAACTCAAACAGGATAAACCCAAAGAAATTCTTGGAAAACATAACAACATCATAACATCACAATTAAATAACATGTGTTATTCAAACATAACATCATGTATGTTAAACATAACATTATAATTAAATTCCTGAAAACTAGACAAATAAAAATTATTTAAAGAAGTCAGAGAAAAACAATATCTTATCTCTAAGGTGAAACAATTTGAATGGTTGCAAATTTTTCTTTAAAAACCATGGAGGCCATAAAAAAAGTGGCACAATATTTTTCAGGAAAATAAATCTCCAGGTTTGCATGGTTTCCCTGGAGAATGCTACTAAATAGTGAAGTAAGAATTAATACCAATTCCACATTATCTTCCAGAAAATAGAAGGAAGGAGAAAAAACACTTTCTAATTCATTATGAAGCTAGTATTACCTTATGCCAAAACCAAAGACAGTTTGTGTGTATGTGTGTGTGTGTGTGTGTGTGTTGTGTACATATTTATTCCCAGGCCACTATCTTACATGAATGAATCCAAAAATCTTTAGCAAAATATTAGCAAATAGAACTCAGCTATAAAAAGAATTATAGGGTTGGGGTGGTAGAACATGGGCTTAGTATGTACAAGGCCCTGGGTTAAATCTCCAGCTTCTAGCTCAACAAAATTATATACCATGACCAAGTGAAAATTTATTCCAAGGATGAAAATTTGTTTTGATATTTGAATATCAATCAATATACCCCATCATACAAATAGGCTAAAGAAGAAAAACCGCACAATCATATCAGTTGGTACAGAAGAGCATTTGACAAAATTCAATGCCTCGTCAATGATAAAAACTCTCAGAAAAATAGGAGCTGGCACAGTGGCACACCCCTGTAATCCCAGCACTTTGGGAGGCTGAGACAGGAGAATCGCAAGTTCAAAGCCAGCCTCAGCAACAGTGAGGCGCTAAACAAATCAGTGAGACCCTGTCTCTATATAAAACACAAAATAGGGCTGGGGATGTGGCTCAGTGGTCGAGTACCTGAGTTCAACCCCCGGTACCAAAAAAAGGAATATAGGGGAATTTTTCAATGGGACAAAAAACAACTACAAAACCCTACATCTACAATTACACATAATGATGCAAGACTAGATACTTTCCCCTTAAGATCAGAGACTAAGCAAGGATATCTGCCCTCATCACTTTTATTTAACACAGGATTGGAAGTGCTAGCCAGTGCAATATGTCAAGAAAAGGAAATAAAAGCATACAAATAGAAAAGGATGAAATAAGCCTGTCCCTACTTGGAGATGCCATAATTTCTATGTAAAAAGTTCAAGGGAACCTACAAAAATATTGATTTAAACTTACTGTCTTATACAAACACTACTTCAAAATGTACTGCTAACATAAATATAATGTGTAGGATTATAAAACTTTTAGAAAAAAGTCCAGGACCCAGGACTAGACAAAAAGTTGTTAGACACTATACAGAAAGCATAATTTATAAAAGGAAAAATTCATAGATTATATTTAATCAAAATGAAATATGTGCTATATGAAAGATCAACCCCATTATGAAGATGAAAAGATAAGTCACAGAGTGGAAGATAATATTTGCAAATCATTTATTTGACAAAGGACTAGTATCTAAAATAAATCCCAGCAGTACAAAAGTAACTAATGCCATTAGAACATGGGCAAAAGACATGTACAGGCAATTCACTGAAGATACAGAGATGGTAAATAAGTACATGGGAAGATGTTTCACATCATTAGACATTAGGGAATTCAAATTAAAGTTACAATGAGACACCATTACACACCAATGAGAATGGCTAATATAAAAAATGACAATACCAAATGCTGGTAAGGATGCAGAGCAACTGGAATACTCATTCATTGCTGATTGGGAATGCAAAATGGTATAGTCACTTTGGAAGATTATGTGACAGTTTCTTACAAAACTAAACATACTCTTTCTGTATGAGCTAGAAATTGTGCTCCTTTGTACTTATGCAAATGAGTTGATAACATATGTTCACACAAAAACCTGTACATGAATATTTATAACAACTTTATTTACAATTACCAAAACTTGAAAGCAATCAAGATATGTAGGTGCATGGATAAACTGAGTTACATAGAGACAATGAAATATTATTCATTGCTAAAAAGAAATGGACTATCAAGTCATGAAAAGAATGGATAAATCTTAAATACATATTACTAAGTAAAAGAAGCCAATCTGAAGAGGTTACATACTATATGACTCTAAATACATAACATTCTTAAAAAGGCAAAACTATGGAGACTAAAAGTACCAGTGCTTGCTAGGAGTTAGGGGATAGAAAGGGATGAATAGGTACAGAACAGACAATTTTTAGAGTAGTGAAAATACTCGGTATGATACTTTAATGGCACACATGTCATGATATATTTTTCCAACCCCATAGAATGTATACAACCAAGAGTGAACCCTCATATTACTCTGGACTCTGGGTGACAATCATGTGCCCATGTAGGTTCGTTTATTATAACAAATGTACCATTGTGTACCATGTTGATAGTGGAGTAGGCTGTGCATATAGGAAATCTCTGTACCTTCTGCTCCATTTTATTATGAACTTAAAACTGTGCTAAAAGTAGTCTATTTTTTAAAAGGAGTAATTATTGAGCCATACATGCATTTAAAATAGCTATATTTTATGACATGTAAAGTATACTCCAATACAGTCTTTAAAAAGGAGCAACTGAGAAATTCAAATAACATGATAACTAATTTTTTAAGTCAATACAAGTATTAGACTTTAAGAATGTGTTCCAGAAATTAGAATTTAAAAAGAGATGGGAAATGTCAGGGATGGGGGCAAGGAGGTAATCTGAGAGGCACAACATCTAACTGATAAAGTTATCAGAACAAGAACAGAAAAAAATGAAGGGGACAGAATAGCCAAAGAAAAAGTAATAGGGAAGAATTTCCCCAGAACTAAGGGGCACAAGTCTCCACTAAAAGGCCAGCACAGTAAAACAGACAAGACCCAATCAAAGGTTTGTGGAACACCAGGACTGGGGACCACTGTTTTTTCAATACAGGGGCTCTAAATACCCCTTTTCTTTCCAACCATGTACATATATTAATTTGATTATTTTAAGAAAACATCTTTAATCTATGCTTTCTGTTCAGTATGCAGCATCCACACTTTAAAGTAAAATCAAGCACCTAAATTATGTATCTCAACATAACCTTCATCCCAAAGGGCTTCAGGATCAAGTTCAAACATTTCAGCCTGGCATACAACACTCTTCCCATCTCCAACCTGCCTCTTCTCTGGCCCATACCCTGAGCTCTGTCAGCTGAATTTGACTATAATAACAATAATAATATTTTAAAAAGTGAGAAGAGACATCAACTCCCTCCTAACTTCCCTCAGTTTAGAGAAGGGAAAACCCAGGGCATGAGATTATTTTCCCCACCACAAAATTTCTGTGCCTGGCCTTGGACCAGGAGTTGACCATTACCATCTCCTCATTATGAGCCTCTCTAGCTGCCATACTCCAAACTGTAACTCCTTATTTTCATTTTTTCAGTACTTATAAATTAACATTACTTATTTTTGTGTTTTCTTTCTAGCTCTAGGAAGGCTGAAATTTCTATTTTATTCACTATTGCCTATACAAAAGTTAAAAAGTACCTATGCACTGAAGGTACTTGTTATGAGCTGAATTGGCTCCCTCCAAATTCATGTTGAAGCTGTAACTCCTAGGACTGCAGAATGATACTATATTTGGAGACAGAGCTTTCAAAGAGGCAATTAAGGTAAAATGAGGTCACAAGGATAGGCCCAAATCCAATCTGACCTGATATTCCACAGCACCCTCCAGGCCCCAAGGGATGCCACATCCTTGTTCTGCCAAAACAATGATCATGCAGGCCCCTGCTCTCCCTTCTCCCATCCCTCCAACCCAAGCAGCCCCAGCATTCATGCCTCAATCTTTCAAATAGTCTCTTACTTTGCTGCAGCTGCATCCTCCTGAAGGGGGCCCCTGGGTTTGGGCAGCTCAGCCAAAGTCTTTCCTGGCAGACATTCCCATCTCTCTTGGAGCCCCCTTATTTGGCCTGGGTTGGAGGGACACACCCTCTACCCTCCCCAAGTGCTCTCTGTTGGGATGAGTTCCTTTCAAAAGCTCCCCTCCTCAGGCCTCTCCACTCTAGGTAAACTTGAGCTGATAATCAAAGGAGCAGTTTAGCTGCCTACTAGCAAGACCTATGGAGAGCTGTCAGCACCTGCCAACATGTGAAGGTTTGCCCTTAGCTATTGTCTGACACAACAGAAAAGTTCCATTTCACAAGCTGATGTGCTTTGGAATAAACCAAAGTGAGATCTTATGTCAGTCAGGGTGCTTGCAGGAGAAAGAAGATGAACTCAGCTGTTCTATTTTGTTTTTAAGAGAATGGAATGAAGGCATTATTGACTCTGGTGTGGGCAACACAGGGTGTTGAGGCATCCTGGGACTAGCAAAAGTGAGACCATTACCATGCCAAACTGGAGGGATCAGGGGAGGACACAGGATCACCAGAGCCAGTGAAGGGGGTTATGGCAGAGCTATAAACAGGAGGTGGTATGGGTGTGGGGCTGGGGAGAACTATTGCCAAAACTGCAGTGCCTGATGGGGCAGGAACCAGGGAAAAACACCCCAACCATTTTCTTTTCCCATTTCTTGCCAGTACCTCCCATTGGCCACATCCAGCTGGAAGCCAGGGGCCATGTGAACCCAGTGGTGCACTCCACATAGGGCAGCTCCCCAGCAGAGTAGAGGAATCAAGGAAGGCAAGGAACAACCAGCACAAGCCTACTCCAGGGACAAGAGCCATCCAACTGATGTCCCTTTTTTCAAGGGCCATCAGAATATCCTAATCCATCTGGCTTTGACATTATTATGTATAAATGACAGAACAAATATCATGGAGGGGTAGTTAGTGAAGTCCTTTTGGTAAGCCTTACATTCACTTCCTCTCCTAATCTCATGCTAATTTTCTGCATCAGAACATGTGTGCTATATTCAGGAGGCCCCCTCTCCCTGGATCAATCCAGTTCCCATAACAGTCAAATCAGAACAATTTGAGCAGTATCTAATTAAAGAACAATATATTGAGGTGTGAATACTCCATAGTGTGAATCTGGAGTGTCCCCCAAAGGCCTATGTATTAAAGGTTTGGCCACCAGCTTGTGGCACTACTGGGAGGTGGGCAGAACCCTTAGGAGATGGAGCCTGGTAGAAGAATGTTAGGTCCCTGGGAACGTGCCCTTGAAGGGGATATTGGGACTCCAGCCCCTTCCTGCCTTCCTTCCTGCCTCCCTCCCTCTCTCTCTCTTTCTCTCTCTCTCTGCTTCCCAGCTGCCATGAGGTAAATAGTTTTCCTCAATCAAAAGCTTCCACCATGGTGTAATGTCTTGTCACAGATCCCCAGAGCAATGGAACCAAGTGACCATAGACCTCCGAAGCTATGAACCTCCTGTAAATTGATTTTTTCCAAGTATTTTGTCACAGCAACAGAAATCTAACATAAAGCAAATGTTATGGTTTGACTATGAAGCATCCCTCAAAAGTCCCTGTGTTAATGCAGAAGGTGAAATGATTAGATTATGAGATCTGTCACCTAATCAGTGGATTGATCCGTTTGATGGATTAATAATTTGAAATAAATAACTGGATGGTAACTATATGTACATGGAGTGTGACTGGAGGAGGTGGGTCACTGGGACATGCCCTTAGGGATTAGGCCTTGTCCCCCTTCTCACTCTCCACTTCCTGGCCACCATGTCCTGAGTTGCTTTCCTCAGTCATGCCCTTCCACCATGATGTTCTGCCCCACCTCAGGCCCAGAACAATGGAGTCAGCCAACCATGAACTCAACCTCTAAAATCATGATCCCAAAATAAACTTTTCTTCCTTTAAGTTGTTCTAGTCAGGTATTTTGGTCACAGTGACAAAAAGCAGATTAACACAACAGGAGATAGTCCCTTATCTCCAGTCTGGTAATACCAAAGCTGTCACCACCCATAGACTTGAAGGTGCCAAAGAAAGAAGTAGTTGCCCACACTGGGTCTTGGGACTGTGTAGAAAAGTCACTCACCAGGTCACTCACCTGAGACCTCTGGCTGAAGAACAAGCCAGCTTGCTGGGACCCAAAAAGAGAGAATGAATATGTAACTTCACTCTCTTCCCTCCCTCCAAATCTTGCTGGGCCTTCTCATTGACTGGACCCAATCAGAAGCCAGAGGGTTGAGACCAGCCACCTGGGACACAGGATGAAGAAAGGTGGAGAGGCAAATGAAAGCTGTCCAACTGCATCCCTAGCCAAGGTGGTAGACAAAACAACCCAAACAAGGCCAAGGAGATGGGTGCTTCCCTGTTCCTGAAATCTGGCAGACTGACAAAGCTATAGGCCTGTCCATAGAGCAGCATCACCCTAACAATGTCTCCCCATGAAGGGTCTACTTCCCAGAGCCCCAGAGTAGTCTTCGCTCATACCCAGCCCCAGTCCAAACTCCCAGCAGAGCCTCCCAACAATGTTGTCAGAGTTGGCATCTGCTACCAGCAACGAAAGAATTCTGATTTAAACCTGTTACAAAACCTGGCAAAAATCTTCATGGGGCTAGGAATGTAGTTCAGTGGTAGAGTGTGTGCTTAGCACACTTAAGACCCTGGGTCCAATCCCCAAAACCAAAAAACAAAATAATTTCATGCATATTAATTGGATTCTTTCACACATTCTTTTCCTGACAATCGGTTTGCTCTGCCCATTATTAGCATCATCATTATTTTCTGTAATAATGTAATGTAAATAATGACGATGCTAATAATGGGCAGAGCAAACCAATTGTCAGGAAAGCTAAGAACCAAGCTCAGGTAGGGTTTTGCAGTCTGAGCCCCAAGCCAGGATCACTTAATAGTACATATGCAAAGCCACTACCAATCAGCCAGAGACCCTAGGACCCAGACCACTGGGATCATCACCCCAAGAATAGATTTTCCTGCTTCTGTTTCTCAAATCATCATTGCTCAAAATGAAGTCCAGGGCAGTGGTTTCTTTGGCTATACCAAGGTCATCTGCCTTATGGGGAACTTCAAGAACACCTGGGGAAGTGAGCATCAGCATTCTAATTAGGAGGGGAGCCCCTCAAACCTGGGAGGTTTGCCATGCTGGGTACCCAACAAGTAATGTCTGCTCACTTTTCAAGTGACCTTTTCAATATGCTCAAGTATGTGCTTTTAAACAGTATCTTCAGAGCAGGATTACTGGCTTTTGTTGTGTATTGCCAAATTTCTTTTCCCAAAAGAGTTAAACTACTTAGAGCCAACGAAAGGTCTGCTTTTCCATGTGTGCATATATTACCATTGAAAACTTTTAAAACTAGTTTAATAGGTGAATATGATCGATAACTCACAGCTTAATTCTCATGTTGTTGCTCTCCCTCTCATTTCCCCCTATACTTTTTACTTTATTGTGTCCTGCTACTTGACTTTGAACACATTTTATTATGTTTTGATAACTGATTTTTTTTCATTATTTTCCTTTTTGTAGTCTTGTACTAAAATTAGCTGGCATTTGCTGAAAGAAGAGATTAGGATTAGATGTAATTGTATGCTACAAGAAAAAACAGAAGCTTAGACTAGATAGAAGTTTCTTTCTCTTCCACATAAGAGAGGCCTAGAGAAGGGCAGTCCAGGGCTGACCTTGGACCCACTCCATAAATCCAGGAGGGACCCAGCTCCTCCCTGATCACTTCTGTCATCCTGATGAGGACTCAGCTCCACTGTCCAAGGTGGCAGCCAAAGCTGTAGGACAGGGGGAAGGAGGAAAAGGGACTAGCCACCTACCTTTACAGCACTTCAGTTTGCATCTTATTGGCTCAAATTGAGATGTGTGACCTCATCTAGCCACAGGGGAGGCTGGACAATGAGCCAGACAAAAATCAGGATCTTACTCTTTAGGACTAAGAGAACAAAGACAAGAATAAAAATCATGTTGAAGACAACTAATTCATATGAGAACAATATTATGTTTATAATGATGGTAATAGTGATTAGCTAATCTTTAGTAAATAATTACTACAGTACGTTAAATACTGTGGGATGCCATTGATTTGAATTAAGCTCCTACACTAAGCTTAACAGACCAAATCAATATGGAGTTTAACCACAGTATCTGAGCTTTAGTTAATTGCAAGAGGCTCTGTAACCAATTAACCAATTAAGCTGTAACCAATTAAGCTGTCTCTACACCACACTTTTGTTTCCTATAAATGTTGTCAGAGTGTGTTATTGGTGGGAGTTTTCTGAATCTGCCTTGGTTCTGGGGACTGCCCAATTCACAAATCATTTTTGTTTTGTATTGCTTTATTCTGTTTCATTTCTAATTGCTCAAATAAACTCTGTTGGATTTAATTAGTTTAAGCTTTTTCCTCTTGACAAGTAATGGTGGGCACTGTTCTTGGCACTTGGCATATATTATGCAATCCCTACCACACCCCTGTGACATAGATACTATTACTGTCCTCATTGTACAGAGAAGAAGTCGGCACAGAGAGGCTAGGTAATTTGTCCAAGGCCACTCCTAACAGGTGGCAGAACCTGGATTTGAACACAGGTAGCCTAGCTCTAGAACCGCTAGGAACAGAGGTATCTTACCAGCAATCAGAGAATCAAGTTAAGGAGGCCAACTGAGGTTCTCCTAAGTGGCTTATCTACTAACTCAGGAGTGGAGAGAGGAGACCTAATGCAGAGCTGCTGTCTCACTTTGCTCTGAATATTTTATGTGGGCATCCACTGAACTAATTTTCTTTCACAACACACATTACACTTGCAATTCACTGTCCGAAGCCTGTGTTTGCTACTGGCTGGGGACAGATACTGTATCCTCAGTAGTTGACATAAAGCACAGCACACAGGAGGTAGTCAAACAATACTTGTTCTGAGTGAACTGGTATCATCCCTGCTCTGTGCCAGGCTCTAGGATGGGTGCTGAGCATGCACATATGAGAAACACAGATCCTGCCCATAGCTACTCATGGAGAAGAAATGGAGACAAGTAGGCACAGGGAACAGTGTAGGCAAAGGCACAGGGACCTGATGGTGAGGAGTCAGATGTGGCCAGAGCGTAGTTTAGTTGTCACAAGCAATAAGGTCCTGAAGTCCTGAACATAGGCCTACTTTAGGCCAGAGCAAGACTTGACATTCCTTCCAAGCCCAAGGTAAAAAATTTAGCCTCAGTTCTGAGGCAACAGGGAGCCACTGGAGGCTTAAGCAAAGGAACACAGACCAGACATCCAGGACAACTCTCCTGGTGTGGAGAGGATGGAAGGACAAAAAAGTAGAAACAGGGAGATATGTAAAGAGACTGGAGCAATAAGCAGCCCTGTCAAGAGGAGGGAATGGGAGACAAGGATGGTTGGGAAGCAGATAGAAAGAGACCAAGACTTGATGAAGGGCAAGAAAGAATAGGTGGGCTCTCATGGCTGAGGAAATAGGAAACTGGTTGAGAGGGGCTTGGGAGCAAGGCTGAGGGAGGTAGGTACCAAAGTGAGGGGTTTGGAAAAAGGAAGGAGGGGTGGGGCAAAGAGAAACAAGAGAGGCCCAGATGGGAACTGTGGGAGGGGAAAGGAGGGGGCCCAGTGTCCAGAGCAGGGGAGGGGGGCTGGAGAGGGGCCCTGGCTCAAGCTGGCGCAGACAAAGCATTTGGCCGCCTGCAACCCTGTGCTCATGGCTTAGAAATGTCCCAGTCCTGCCAGGAGACGGCCTGGCCCCTACTACCCCTGTCCCCCACCAGCCCATGCAGGCTCCCACATCAGGAGCTCTGAAGCTGCCTCTACCCCCAGCCTTCTCCTCCCCTAGAGTGGGCCCCTCCTGGAACCCAGGCACACCTACACCCCCAACCTCAGTCCTCCCCCTGAATGGCTGATGAAACACAGCCCAGGACAGGAGAGAGAGAGAATAAACAGACATCTGCAGGGGGGCCTGTCAGGAAGTGGGGTGGGCTGAGACAGGCTGGGGCCAGCTGGGGGTGCCAGGGGCCCACAGGTCCAGCCCGTGGTTGGCGGAGTGGGATCCAGGGAGCAGTTGGAGCCAGAGCCAGGAGGGAGTTGACTGTCTGGTCTGCAGTGCTCCGCCCACAGACCTAATGAGACCCAGGTGGTCCCTTGGCCCCTGGTAGTGTAAGCCGATGCTGGTCGTGTGTGGAGGGGGGTGGTTCTGCCGCTTCAGGAGGCGGGGCTGGGGCGGCTGGCCAGGGGCCCAGCACATAACTCTAGGCAGCTGCAGTCTGGGACACAGACACCAGCAGCTCTGAGCCGAACTGACAGCATGAAGGTACTGGGACCAGGGTGGGGAGCTCATGGCATCGGAGGGACCAAAGCCACTTGGCCATTTGGGGAGAAGTCACTTGCCAGAGGGGGGACTACGAAAGCATGGGGGAAACTCTTGCAAGAAACTCTTGAGCTCAAAGTGTAGGGAGCTTCGCCCACAGAGTAGGGTTGCTTGGAAAGAGGAAGAGGGGCCAAAGGACAAGAAAGGGTTTCAGGCAAAGGGTGGCATGTGTAATGGTGCAAATGTAAAGAGAACATTGGGTGCTTGGGGGTGGGGCCAGGGCTGAGTTGACTCTGTTTCCTGCCACCAGGCCCTCCTGGCCCTGCCGCTGCTGCTGCTTCTCTCTACACCTCCCTGCACCCCCCAGGCCTCTGGGATCCGGGGAGATGGTAAGCAGCCCCCAGTCACAGATGCAGCACCATGACCAATAGGCTGGGCTAGAAGAGGCTGTTCTGAAAGCCAGGCCTCAGCACTGAGGCCCAACTCTGCAAGGTTGTTTCTTTCTTCACAAAGTGGGGCACGTGGATGAAATGATCTTTGGGCAGTCCTTCTCAAACAAATCTCATCATTTCCCACAACAAAGCCCCCTGGCCCCAGGAACAGAGACAAACGGGATGCTGTGGTATTCTTTATGCTGTAAAACTCTCTCCTCACTGTTCCCACACTCTTACCCCTAGCTCTGGAGAAGTCTTGCCTTCAGCAGCCCCTGGACTGTGATGACATCTATGCCCAGGGCTACCAGACAGATGGTGTATACCTCATCTACCCCTCAGGCCCCAGCGTGCCCGTGCCTGTCTTCTGTGACATGACCACTGAGGGTGGCAAGTGGACGGTGAGTGGGTGGTCCCGGTTGTGTGACCCTGAGCCTCACCTCTGAGCCTCAGTTTCTTCATCTTTAAAATGGGGATGATGATACCCAAGACCGTTTCTGAGTAGCTGTCACTAAGCCACTGAGTCATTAAGTCACTACCTACTTATGATACATTAACACATGTGACTCTCACAATAATCCTGGTAGTTGCTTTTCTAGATGAGGAACTGAAGCCCACAGGTGAAGTTACTTGACCCAGATCATGCAGCCAGTATCAGGACTTACACCCAGGCACTTGAACTCTAGAACACTCCCCTTTATTTAGGCAGTGCCAGGGACTGAACCCACACATCCCACATTAGGCAAGAGCTCTACCACTGAGCTAAACCCCCAGCCCTGATAACTTTTCCTGAACCTCATTCCTGACTCTGTGGGACTGTGTAAAGGGCCCAAGTACGTCCCCATGCACAGCAGCCACTCAAAGAGGAACCTGGTGACAGTGTGCACCCTGTTTTAGCAACCTTTCCAACCCTCACTCATCCTTTAATGAACTAGCCTCAGCCTTGCAGGGTTCATGCCTGGGTTGGCAGGGTGGGACAAGGCCCCTACCCACTGGATACTCAATCATCCCCTTTCCCTGTCCTCTCGGCTCCAGGTTTTCCAAAAGAGATTCAATGGCTCAGTGAGTTTCTTCCGGGGTTGGAATGACTACAAGTTGGGCTTTGGCCGTGCAGATGGGGAATACTGGCTGGGTAAGGCATGGGCCTGGGGATGGGGGGCGGGCAGTCTCCATAGTCAGGTTCTTGCTAACCAGCTCCCTTCCCCACAGGACTGCAGAACCTGCACCTCCTAACCCTGAAGCAGAAGTATGAGCTGCGAGTAGACTTAGAGGACTTTGAGAACAACACGGCCTATGCCAAATATGTCGACTTCTCCATCTCCCCAAATGCAGTCAGTGCTGAGGAGGACGGCTACACCCTCTACGTGGCAGGCTTTGAGGATGGTGGTGCAGGTATTCCCTTCTGGAAGCTTTAGCAGGGATTGGGGGGGAAGATGGCTGGGTTGGCCCCCTCCAGGGCCCTCCTTCAGCCCTCCTGGGTTTGGAAGAGCCACAGCTGGCTCCAAACCAACTCCAGCCAGCTTGTGCTTAAGCCACCCTGGCCCTGCTCCAGGCATCCCTGTGGAGGAGCAGCTGTTTCTCCTTGCTGCAGAGGCCCATCTACCCAACATTTGACTCAGGGAAGGTGCCCCCATTGCACCAAGATGCTACGTAATGTCCCTCACTCTTGTCACACTCTCCCTGCCAGCAAAGCTCAGCTCCCTGCCTCAGCAGCCCCATCCTTCCTCCCCTCTGCCAGGTGACTCCCTGTCCTACCATAGCGGCCAGAAGTTCTCTACCTTCGACCGGGACCAGGACCTCTTTGTACAGAACTGTGCAGCCCTGTCCTCAGGAGCCTTCTGGTTCCGCAGCTGCCACTTTGCCAACCTCAATGGCTTCTACCTGGGTGGCTCCCACCTTTCCTATGCCAACGGCATTAACTGGGCCCAGTGGAAGGGCTTCTACTACTCCCTGAAGCGCACCGAGATGAAAATCCGCAGGGCCTGAGGGGCTGGCCCCATCAGGCTCCATCCCTCCCCTGGCCACCCCTAGTCACCATGAATACTCCCTCTGACCCCTGATGCCTCAGGACCCCACCATGTTGCTTCTGCTGCTCCCTGAGCACCAGCTTCTCACAAGAGGCCTTTTGACTCTTAGCCATGGCTGATCTCTATTGTACATCCAAGGGCAAACATTTCTAAGCTAGGCCCTAGGAGCTCCCTTCCACTTGCAGCTATGCTACCAGCAGTGCCCAGGCCTTTTCTGAGACACAGCCACCCAGCCTGGACCTGGCTAGCCTCCATGAGGCTGAGCTGCCTCCACCCTGTCCCAATAGCTAAAAGCCAGGAGCCACCTCCCAGGAGTGCACTTTTGTGTCTCGCTTTAGCCAGCTTCTCTACTGTGGGCCCCTGTGTCCAGGAATACTCTAGACTAAGCAGTGCAATCTGACCACCCCTGGGTGTATGCCCGGCCATTCGTGCATGACCACAGCCACACCCTGGCACCCCCTCTGGCTATTCTCAGAGTACCTCCCATCCTTGGCCTCCCTCTTACCAACTTACTCCCCTGTGGTGAACACCATGGATAGCCTCACCTCACAACCATACTGCTTCTACCACCTGCCTGTCCCAGCTCCCCCAAAGCTCAATGCCAAAACAATATTTACCACAGCTACTGCCAGTCACCATGAAGTAGACAAAGATAAGGTAAGCAATGAAAACGAGGTCCTCCAACTGCCCCCAGGGATTGACTGGCCATGTGAGGGCACAGAAAACAATCTGTGTGGCTGGGAGTGAGTGGGGCATGCAAGGCTCAGTCATGGACCTAAGCAAATCAGCTTTGTGCACAAAAAATATCGCTTGGATCCCCAAATGGCTCCTCCTTATACCCCTAGTGGTGGTATACTGTCCCCATCTCCAAAAATGACACCTAGAGTCAGGCATTAAAAAGAACCTTGTATTTCACAGGCCTCGTTTTGATGTCAAAAAGAGTGTGTAATAATATTACAATAATAAAAATACAAAACTGAAAAGGATCACTGGGTAGAATAGGGGTCTCCCAATCCTGTCATGGCTCGGTGGTGGCTCAGGTGGCTGCTTAAGGCTGAAGGGTGGGTCTGAGATGAACCTACAAAATAATCCAAGCTGAGCCTCACCTGCCAGGCCCAGGGCTGCAGCACTTGGAAATGCTCCCATGGGCCCTGGAGCTGGGTCCAGGAGTGGCAGCAAGGCAAAGGCTGTGGGCCTTAGGGATCCTGGAGGTCAGGCAGGTCAGCCAGAAGCATCGGGGAGTCCATCTGAATTTCACGCTGCAGGGACTCGATGTCAGCAGGGTTCATGCCATGGCCCTCAAGCCAGTCAGCAAGCAGAGAAGCTGAGAGTGAGGCAGAGTCTGCCTGGCTGCAGGGAAGGGGAATCAGGGATGGAAGAGGGAGGGGTGCAGCTAGCCTAAGCCAGCTCTGCACCCATCCCCATCCCACAGATGAATTCTTCCACACCAGAAGCCACTCCCCACAGCCCTATTTCAGGAGCTGGATCCAGCCATCTTACCCATCCTGTGGCCCGTCAGCCACGCCCATGTCAAAAGATTGGTTTAAGAATTCTTCCAGGTCAAAGCCAACACCATAGCCAGCCCCACTGCCCTTTGGAGTGCCTGAGAACACAGGGGGCAGGGGGTCCTCCACCTGTGGGGGATGATGGCAGATTACAAATTAGCAAGGGCAGGGCACCTGTCCTAATGCTGCTGACCACCCTGTTTGGATATCCCAGAGTGCCAACATCAGTCTTAGGTCCTAGCTGGTACTTGGTGATTACTATCTCCAGACCAGGCACTTTCCAGGAAGTATATTATTTGTCTCCCAATAACCTCTTCATTGGCATTATGCTCCTTCTTCTAGCAAGGGGACAAGTTCAGAGACATAAAGACCCTTTGTTGCTCAGTTTTCATGGAGCAAGGACAACTTCCTGAACCTACTTTCCCTGGGCCCAGATCCAGGTATCCCCAAGACCTGGGTCTCTCCTCTTACCTGGGACTTGGACAGCTGCTGGGTCACCAAGTTGACGTCGGGTGATTCTGATGTAGAAGGCTGAGGGGCACCCCCAGGGTCTAGAGGTGGTGGGCCAGATGGGAAGTAAGGCAGAACTCCTGGAGCATTGGGGCCAGGCAACCCAGGCGGTGGCACAAGTGACTGGGGGGCCAGGAGACTATTGGAGGTGGCAGTCTGGAGTGGAGCAGGGATAGGGATGGGTCCCGGAGGGCCAGGAGGTGGGCAGGGAGGCTGGGGTGCAGGACCTGTGGTGGAGCCTGCAGGTTGTGGAGGAGGACCCCTGAGCTGTGCTACAGGCCCAGGGGGAGGACTGGTGGGCTGGGCTGGGGATGGCCTTGGTGCTGGTGCTGGAGCTGCGGCTGGGGCTGGAGCAACGGGTTGGGCCATGCGAGTCCAGCGCTCTAGCAGGCTTCGATCATTGTCACTAAGCACTAGTCCAGCTAGGGGGTCGGTGGAGGGGCCCCCCGAGGTCCCAGCCCCTCGCTCCTTCCGCTCCCGCTCTTGCCGCCGCTTTTCCCGCTCTTTGGCTCGCTCTTGCCGCCTCCGCCGCTTCTCCTCCCGCTCTCGCTGTCGCTCCTGGGCTGTCACTGGCTTCCGTGGCTCAGGAGCCTCCAGGGGTGCACTAGGACCATCTACAGGTAAGTTGAAGTGGGGAAAAGTAAGAGCCTGCAGCCCTATTCAAGCCAGAGCCCCCCACTAACACCCCACTCCTCAGCTAGTCACTGCACCCATAAGGTACCTCTGAGCCGGCTCCGCAAGGACTTGAGCAGGGCAGCTTTGAGGGCTGCCTTGGTATTGTCTGAGATAGCACCTTCTTTCTTTGGTGGGGCAGGCTCACTGGCTGGTGGGGGTGGCTGAAGGGTCAGATCAATGGTGTCAGATGCGGGGCCAGGGCATGGTGGTGGGGCTGGTGGGGGTGACTCCATGGCACAGTCCCCACTGGGAGCCCAGGGACTGGGCATCTCAACATCAGGACAGCCAGGCTCACTGGCCACAGGCTGCAGGGAAGGCTGGAAGCGGATCTGTTGACGGATGCCCTCCCTTCGTGCATGGAAGTCCTCAATCTCTGCCACGATGGCCTCCTTAATGCGTTCCCGGGTAAGGGCTTCACGGTCAAAGGCAAAGTCAAAGGGTGGGGCACAATCAGGCTCATCATCAGGGTCATGGTACTTGGCCAGGAAAGGATGGCGAAGAGCAGCAGCTGCTGAGATGCGGGCACTGGGTTCAAAACGCAGCATGCGACCCAGCAGGGAAAGAGCCTGGCGGTCAGCACCTGGGTACACTGTCTCCCAGGGCACAGGCTGGCGTGGTGGCAGGCTCTGGATATAGGCCCGCACCCTTTCAGCCCCTACAGCTTGAATCACAGTCGGCGATGGGGTACCCAGCACCATCATAATCAGTTGAAGCTGGTGCACATAGTTTTTGCCTGGGAAGAGCTGGCGCCGGGCAAGCATCTCACCAAAGATACAGCCCACAGACCAGAGGTCGATAGCCTGTGTGTACTCATGCAGGGACAACATGAGCTCAGGCGCACGGTACCAGCGAGTGGCCACATACTCAGTCATGAAGTACTGGTGTTCAGCAGGGGAGGTACATAGGCCACGGGCCATACCAAAATCACCAATCTTGAGCTCACAGTTCTCATTCACCAATAGGTTAGAGGGCTTCAGGTCACGGTGGATGACCTGAGCCGAGTGCATGTACTTGAGGCCCCTCAGTAGCTGGTACAGGAAGTAGCGCACATGCTCCAGTGTCAGTGGCTGTGAGGAGTGGATGATCTGGTGCAGGTCGCTCTCCATCAGGTCCAGGACCACATAGCTGAAAAGGAAAACGTAAAAGAGGCATGAGCCAGCCTACCCACACCACAGGAACAAGTCCCATCCTCACTATACCCTCCTGACTCTAGACAGATATGGTGTCACCCTGGGACCCCAAAGGGCTTATGGTATGGTAAGGAAGAAGAAGCACACCAGGTTCTAGATTCTCTACAACTTTTCCATGAACTTGGTTAAATCACTTTTCTCCTCAGACCTAGTTTCCCCATAGGATAAAAGATGGGGTTCAACTATACCAGGGCTGGCGAGTAGGTTTAGTTTTGGAGATAACTCCATTGTTTGGTGGTGGCTGCTTGAAGTACTATGATGAAAATTGTGAAGACTTGTCCATTTTCTATAAGAAAGTATTCTGTAATCAATCAGTGATGTCTGCTATAGGGGTAGGAAGGTGTAATGGTAGTATTAACATCTTATGTCTGCCTTCCTATATAGATTCTTTAAAATTGAAACATTTGTACTCTTCTTGAAGAATAACAGCTGTCCCTCAAAATGCCCTAAAAGAGAACTGGTCCTGGAACCATGGGAATTTTCTAGCCTGCCTTTTCAGAACTTTAGCAACAAGGCCCCTGCCTTCTGAAACAGTCCCAACTATGCCTCCCTCTCCTATCCCACTCCTTACACAGATTTGAATTCTCCATAGGGTACAGTGGGCCTCAGGATGTCCTTGATGGCAATGATATTGTCATGTTTGAAGTGTTTGAGGATCTTCAGCTCCCTGAGTGTCCGTTTGGCATTGGTTACCACATCAAAAGCATTCGGGATCTTCTTGATGGCCACCTGCTGGCCTGGAGAGCAGGAAAAAGGCAGATACCAGAGGGTACCTTGGAGTAGCTGAAGGCCCCGTTCAACATCGCCCTTCTAGGATACAAATAACAAAAGCTACCATATACTGAGTAACTACCCTATGCCAAGAACTGTGCTAAGTACTTTATCAAATTTTACCTTCACAATTTCTTACTTGAGGCATGAACTAATAGCTCAAAGTTACAGAGGAGAAAACTTGGCTAATTTGAAGGTTGCCCAGTTAGTTGGTGGGAATCTTGACTCCAATGCCTGGGCTCATTATTCCTCCCTACACTTTCTCTCCATCTCAGATCTCACCATTCCCACCATGCAGTCTCTGGCTCCAGAACATATCTCTCTTTTAGACACCAAGGAATGCTCTCCATCTTGGTCAAACCCAGGTTGTCATTTTTCTAAGGAAAAATGGGCTGAAAGTATGGCAAAACCAGAGTTCCTAAAAATGGTGTCTAACTGGGTTCCTGGCACCTAGTCAGTAAGTGCTGAGTTGAACAAGAATTCACAGCCCAGCTTTCCTTCCTGGCTGGCTGAGATTGGGCAGGTTTCTCACTACTTCTGGGAACCAGTTTCCACATCTGTGAGAGGCTCAGGAAGCTCACCCGTGAGGCGGCGGCGAGCAGAGGACACCACCCCATAGGCTCCATTGCCTATAGTCTCTATGATCTCGTACTCGTCCCCCACGTCAAAGGTCACATCAAAGGAGCGGGCTTTGAGCAGGGCTAGGTTCTTGGCCGCAACAGAGGCAGCTGTGTGGACGGGTTCTGTCTTCACCGGTCCGGGGGGCTCCCCAGAGCCGTCCTCGCCATCTTCCTCCTTTAGGGGCTCAGCCATTGTGTCTGTATAGAGACGGTTGGTGAGGAGAGGCCCGCCCCCCATCGGCCTCAGTTTCCCCTCTGTGGGCTGGGGAACAGAAGAATCTCCAAGTTCCCCAAATCGACCGAGGCGGCAAAGGGGGGCAAAAGAGAGCGGCTGGCAAGTAGCAGGCATCCTGCAGCGGGAGTTGAAACCCCGGAGCCCAAAGCCCAGGTCGGGGTCCGAGTTGGGGGAGGGTGCGGCACGGTCCAGGAAGAAAGGGAGGGGCGGGGCACTCGGGTTTCCTCGGGGCCACACTCACCCAATGGCGCCTCACCCTCACGCCTCCTCAGGACTTCTGGAGGTCCCGAGGCTCGCTGACTTCCTGTCCCCAGCAAAGGGGGTCTCCAAGACTCGCTTGCTTACTTGTTCAAGGGCCGCCGCCACCACCACCGAAGCGTCGCGCGCTGCCCAACCAGGACCCCCCCGCGCCCCGCCCCCCAAGACCACGCTCCCTTCAGTATCTGGCCAATCGCTGAGCGGCCTCCGAGGAGGTTCCCACCCCTTTGATTTGCTGTTTCCAATCCGAGTTCGTTAGCTAAGGAAGCCACGCCTCTACCCTTCCGCGCGCGCGCGCGCGCGCCAGCAGCTGTCCAGCTCGCCGGCGGGAGCCGCCCAAAGGGTGCTCTCCACTTCGCAGGGGTGCGCACTTCTCCCCGCGCCGTCCTCCAACGCATGCGCGCAGGATCCTCGGGCGCTGAGAGAATGGAGGACAACACCCCTGCACGTGTGCGCGCGCGCTCCCGTCAATCGGCTCGACTCCTCGGGCCAATCACAGCTAGTCCTGCAAATTCTGGGAATAGCCAGGCCCCCGGGAGGGGCTACGGAGCCTAGAGCTGTTACCTTGGCAACTAACTCCTGAAATCCCCTTCCTTTGGGCCCCCCTTTCCTTATCAGTCTAAATGCCTAAGGCATTGTGCCCCTACTTTATTGGTCCTGGAAGTTCTAGGAATTCATCGTGCCGAGAGAGACCCATCTCGTCCAACCATTGAGATCCCAGTCCTCCGGAATCCTAGAGCGACGGGACTGACGTCTCCCCTGCCTTCCGCTGGCTAGTCTCTACAAAGCTTTCTGAGAACTTGGTCTCCGCTCGCTGGTCCTTAAGGAGCGTTTGTCTTGTGATGACAGCGCTTTGAGAGAGGCGTAACCGGAATCCGGTGGTTCATTCATTCACTTAGCAACTTTATCGAGCTCCGTTCCTCTGTGGCTCTGGGCGGAGAAGACAAAGGCAGGGCTACGTGAGCCGGGAAGAAAGATTTTCAGCAGGGAGTTCAGTTTTAAGAAAGAAGCGGTTTGGGAATTGGAACTCCAAAGACGATTGGGTTTCCACCAAGTGAAATGATATAGAAGGGCCCTGCAGATTAGTCAAAGTGTGGAGATCGAAGAGTGGAGGGACACAGGCTTTTTACAGGGTCTTTGACCAGTGAATGGAAGGCAAGGGGTATAAGGATGGAACCCAACTGAGTCAGTGCCAGATTCATGACTTATTCCTTAGGTCGCAAATTAAAGGTCCAAAGGTGGATCCAGACCGGAGTGATTTGTTTACATTCTCCACTTTATTTTTTCTTTTTAAAAAGCATACATAAAGTTCCACATATAATTGTACAACTCAGTCAACTTCACAGAGTTAACACACCTACCTATTCCGTCCTCCTCACCTCTGCCTCAATCCTTGTGCTGGGAATGAAACCCAGGGTCTCAAGCATGTTGGGCCAGCCCTTTACCACTGAGGTACACCCCCAGTCCCCTCTCTATTGCAGTCAGATATAAAAACAACAAACAAACAAAACCAGAACGTTTCCAATCTTTCAGAAGCCCTTCTCATTTCTAGTACTGACAAGTATTGTTACCTCTGTTCTATACTTGTTTTTGTGGTTTGGGGTTTTTTGTTTGTTTGTTTGTTTGTTGTTCCGGCCATTGAACCTAGGGTGGTTAACCACTGAGCCACATCCCCAGCCCTTTTTTATATTTTATTTAGAGACAGGGTCTAGCTAAATTGCTGAGATTGGCTTTGAACTTGCAATCCTCCTGCCTCAGTTGTAATCCCCAGCAGCTGGGATTACAGGTGTGCACCACCCTGCCCAGATTGTGGGGTGGGGGGGGTTGCCCTAAATTTTAAGAGACTTATCGGCATCTGTACGTTAAGCTAGAAACTTAGACATTGCATTTTTACACTTAACATCAGGAAAAGTATATTTAGGAGTATTTGGGAAGCCCCAGGATAAATAATATTTGGTATTTAGACATGTAATGATCATATGGATCTACTGAGTTAAGATTAATCTGTAAATTTATTTCTGATTTTCCTGATAGCATAACAAAAGCCAAAATATCTTACATGATTTCCGTTGAATATTAATAAATCACACTCATGGGAAATGGGCAATTTCTGTCACTAAGATCTGACAGTACTTCTTTGATGGCTTTCCTTTAGATGAGAAAGTAGACAGTCTTCCCTAACTCTGAAATATGTGCAGTACAAGGCCCAGCTGTGTCTCTGTAAGTAGAGGGCATTGAAAAACAGGAAACATTAAACACATTTTTTTCTAGGGGACCAAGAAGATATCTGTGTGATGATCCTGTCTGATCCAAGAATAAAATGTAAAATGCCAGAAGAAATTATTAAACTGGTATCCTTTAAAATACTTAGTAAATATTTTATCTAGCCTGGGTATACAAGTTGCAAACAGTTTGAGACTCCCTGGTAAAAATTCACTGATTCCCATTTACTTTTCAATCCACTATGAGCTAATTTGTTTCTACCCCACTAAGCCCTGATTCTGTCCTAGAAAAGTCATCGTTTATCTAATTATAGTCAAGTCCAAAGGACATTCTTCAGTCTTTGCTTCATTGAGCTCTCACTTGCATATGACACAACTTACCACTTCTTTAAGAGAATTGTTGAATAATGCATTCATAAGTTTTAAAATTCTAAAAGGGTTATTACAGTGGAATATCTTGGTCCCACCCCAAGATTAGAAAAAAGAAATACAAATTTTTACCACCTTCCCTTTTGCATACAAAATTTAGCATATAGTTTTCCTGAAAATCATTCCATGTCAATAACTAAAGAGATCCCTTACTCTTAGATCCTTACTTTTAGATTTTTAAATTTGTTCTAATTAGTTACATGACAGTAGAATGCATTTTGATACATCATACATAAATAGAGTATAACTTCTATTTCTCTTTTTTAAAATTTCTTTTATAAATTTATTTTTATTTATTAATTTTTGTATGCAGTGCTGAAGATCGAACCCAGTGCCTCACTCGCACTAGGCAAGTGCTCTACCGCTGAGCCACAACCCCAGCCCTCATTCTCTTTTTTTGAGATTATAATTCACATTCCTTGCAATTCACTTTTTTATTGTGTACAATTCAGTATTTTTTAGCATGTTCACAGAGATGGGCAAACATTGCCACTGCTGAATTGTAGAATATTTTCATCATCCCCAAAAGAAATCCATTACCAATCACCCTCCTCCTTCTTTCCCCCAGTCCTGGGCAACCACTGAACTATTTTGCTTCTCCATGGAATTCCCTTTTCTGAACATTCCATATAAATGGAATCATGTAATAGATGGCCTTTTGTATTTGGATTATTTTACTTACATTGTTTTTAAAGGTTCACCCGTGTTGCATTATGTATCAGTACTCCATTACTTTCTTGGAGAATGATTTTCCATTTTTTATCCATTTATCAGTTAATGGACATTTGTATTGTTTCTAAATTTTTGACTTTTATGAATAATGATGATAAAGAAGATCTGTGTCAAGTTTTGGCTAAGATGTACATTTTTAGTTCTGGGTATATACTGAGGAGTAGAATTGTTGGGTCATAGGATAATTATGTTTAACTTTTTAAGGAACTGTCAAGCCATTTTCCCCAGCAGATGCATCATTTTGCAATCTCACCAGAATCTTTAAGAGCTTCAGTTTCTCAACATCCTTACCAACACTTGTTGTTTTCCTCTTTTTATTTATGATAGCTATCCTAGTGGGTGTGAAGTAGTATGTCATTGTGGTTTTGATTTGCATTTCTCTAATGACTAAGGATGTTGAACAGGAGGAAGCCCAAGTATTGAAACTACAGGTCGTGCCCTTGCCTGCAGAGGCTGATGACAGCCTCTCCCAAAGTCCTGCTCTCTGGGGCAGACAGTCATCAGTCTGCAGGACTCCACCCCTGTCTCTTCCCTGAATTCTCAGTGGTCCCTCCTGCTCCTGCTACCACCCTATCTGACATGGTGGTCTTTAGAGGTCTCAGGCATAATATCCCTTCCCAAGAAGGGAGACCACTTTAAGGAATGAATCTGCAAAAGATTCAGTGGGGGTATTCCAGGCACCAGCAAGATACGTTGGGGAGGAGAGTTTGGGACCAGGAATTTCCCTTGTGGGTCTTTAGAACCCACTATAGAGGCAAGCACTGAACTGTACTGGTGCCCTTGGCAAGCCTCAAACCTCTCAGCCTGGTTCTCATTTTCTACATAATGGGGTTGGTGATCTGTTCCCTTATCATACAAGAAGAAAACTCCTCACGAATATGGGGAATTGGTCTGAATTTTAACAGGATTCCAGGCCGATTTGAACATGGATCCTGCTGTTAACCATGCAAATGGTGACAGCTGGGCTTAGGCAGGACTCTGAGCAGACTGGAGTGAGGAGCCCATGGCTGGAGGCAAGGCAAGCCAGAGCTACCAGTTTCCCCATCCTCAAAATGGGAAGATCCTTTAAGATTGTGTCAGGCTCCAAGTAACAGAAACTCACCAACCATGGCTTAAACACTTGAAGATTTATTTTTATTTCATCATAAGAAGTCTGAATGACTTTGCTGACCTGGGTTTAGCTGTTCAGTAATGCTTATCAGGGATTAGACTCTATTTTCCACTTTGCTATCATTCTCTTGATACTGTGCCTCTCTTAACTCACGGTTGAAAAATGATGCAGCACTCCAACCATCATGTGGGAAAGGGACATGGTAGCTACATCTGTCCCCTATCATCATGAGAACAAATGCCTTCTTGGTATCCCCAGCAGATCTCAGACAGAAGTGTGTCACATGACCACTTTCAGCTGTGGGAAGGCTCAGAAATCATTTAGGTAGGAACATTGCTGCCCCCAATCAGAGCTTATTAGAAAAGAAGAGGTCAAGAATAGACATTGAATAGCTAGCTCACAGGCAAATGGAGACAAGCAAGAAGGTAGGTGAGAGGCACCCAAGTGCTCAAGACCAAAATTAGGCCTCTTCAAGGGGCCCCTACAGGCTAACAGCCTGGGGTGTCAGTGGGCCTGGATTCCCCAACAATTCTCTCCAGACTTGTCCATTCTGTGCTGAGGCTTGCCAAAGGCACCAATTGATGAGATTGCAGTTTAGTCCTTGTCTAAAGGCCCACAAAGGGAGTTCCTGGTCCCAAACTCTCCTCTTCAACCTCTCCTGTTGGTGCCTGAAATACCTTCATTGACAACAGGCAGGGAGGTAAGGCTTCTCTCTACCTAGAAGTCCAAGATTGGGTGGCCCTATCAGTTTGGCCTCTGTCAAGAGCCCCCTAGCTACATCACATGGTAGTGGGTGGTATCATGGCAGGAGTACATAGAGAAGCGATCACATGGTGAGACAGGGCCAGACAGATTCGAGGACCAGGCCCACTCTTTCATAACAACCTACTCTCAAGAGAACTAACTCACTTCTTAAGACCTCCAAAACTCTTTTCATTATAAAGTACCCAGAAAGGATTAATACAAGTGTCATAAATCCCTTCTGAGGGCAACACCCCCCATTGACTTAAATGCTTTGTATAGCCTCCCCTTTTATCAGGCCCATACTACCTCCCAATCTTGCTACCCTGAGGACCAAGCCTTCAACATATGAACATTTGAGGGATAAGCCACATCCAAAACCATGGCAGTGCTGCCATCCTCAGTGGTGGACTCTGAGGCCAGTGTTCCCCATCCCAGAACATTGCCCACTTTCCCTGGGTATGGAGGATGGAGAATTATATCTGATATCTATCCTCAGAAAGAACTCAAACAACTGACAATAAATGTCATCAGAAATGTCAACCCATAGCCAAACTCCTGTTCTCTTGGCTTTCTTTCTCCTCCTAGTCTCTCTGGCATGGTGGTACCTTCAGATTCAGACCAGTGTCCTCTCCTCCCTCCCTCTGTTTGTTCTCTCTCCAGCAGACCACTTTTAATCCTACTCCAGATCCAACCTCCAATGCTCCCCAGACTTCTCTCTGTGGATACTCTCTAGAGCTCCCTCTGCACAAGTCTTTTAAATAACAACTTGAATCATTTCCTTGCCATTGCTTGCCCATTTCATGAAGTAAAACCTGTTACAGAGGTCTACCAAAGCCTGTTCATGAAGAATTAAAAGGGGACACCTTCATGGCATCAGTCAGTAGAGGGACGAGGTTCCCTGAGTCCAGGGTGTGGTGGCAATTCTAGCTTGTCTGGCTTCCTGTGAGATCATCCTTTCAACTGTCTGTGATCTGCTCCCTATCCAGTTTCCTCTCAGATTTACAGGAAATGACTGAGGAGCATGGCAGGTCCAAAGGCAGTTGGGGTGTGGACCAGGACAGGGTAGCTAGGAATCCTGCTCTTAACATCCCAGGAAGAGGGAATTGCCCAAGGACTGGGCAGGCAAAATCAAGCAGTGACCATTCAAAGCAATTGAGAATCCCCATCTTCTCTCTGGCCCTGTCTCACCATGTGATCTCTTCTCTATGTACTCCTGGATGTGAGGTTGCTAGATAAAATATAAGACAAGATGCCCAGTTAAATTTGAATTGAAGATAATAAATAAATTTTGAGTTATGTATGTCTCAGGTATTGCATGTGTCCTATATTTTCATTTTCTTGATGTAGTGACACTACCTAGATGACCACATCCTCACAGGTTTCTTTCTCACAAGGCAGTCAGAGGGATGCTATAAAAACCCAAAGATGGGGCTGGGATTGTGGCTCAGTGGTGGAGCGCTACCTCACATGTGTGAGACACTGGGTTTGATCCTCAGCACCACATAAAAATAAATAAAATAAAGATATTGTGTCCATCTACAACTAAAAATAAAAAATAAAAAAAACCCCAAAGACCCTTCATTCATATCCCTCCTCTACTCAAAACCCTCCAGCAACTCAGGCCTTGTGTTATCCGGGTCTGCCAAGTTCTTTGACCTCATCTTCTATGCCAGCAGTATGCTGACAAAGTGACTCTTTGAAAAAAATTAAAGTAAAAATATATTTTAAAAATAAAGCTCTGAGCCGGGCGCGGTGGTGCAAGCCTGTAATCCCAGCACTTAGGGAGGCTGAGACAGGAGAATCGCGAGTTCAAAGCCAGCCTCAGCAACAGCGAGGCGCTAAGCAACTCTGTGAGACCCTGTCTCCACATAAAACACAAAATAGGGCTTGGGATGTGGCTCAGTGGTCGAGTGCCCCTGAGTTCAATCTCCAGTACCAAAAAATAAAAAATAAAAAAGAAATAAAGCTCTGAGGTTAGCATTGGCCAATTTCCATGGTGTAAATAAATATTCCCTCTTTGGCTGACTTCTAGCTGCCAACATGACATCACTGAATGCATAGATGGGAAGAGGTTTGTTTACAAATGTCTCCTCTAAGACAGGAAGCTCCAAAGTTCCCAGCCTCTCAGCCCATTCTCTCAGTAAGAGCCAGCCACACACATGGATTCCAGACCAGCTCTATTCTCACCTTGCTTGTGTAGTCTTGTTAGGTCCTGTTGGATCTCCTGTGCAAGAGTTAGTAACTTCCACTTCTAGTACTAGAATGGGGACTATGTGGCTAAATAGATAAGAAAGTACTTGGCAATCTCTGCAGTCCCTAAAACAAGGAACCTCCCCCACATACACACACACTCCACTATTTCTTGGTGGGGGAGTGTAACTATTAGAACCAAGTCTCCTATAACTGTCAGAGGTAATAATGATCAGCCACATATGATGTAAGACATAAGTCATGGTTCTGTTGATTTTGCAACTGCATAAAAAATCAAAAATTTTCATCAAGTACAAAAGAAAACCAGGGTCACTTTGATTCTTCACTTAGATTCCACTTGCATGGATATGGAAACATTTTATTGATTTTGCCACATCTGGAACATGTTTTTTTTTAAAGAAAAAAAAACATCCTTCTGTCTTCCCATATTCCAACCTGGGTGACTTCAGTCCATTTAACAACTATGTTATTCTGTATTCTCCTTGTTCTCAGCAGTGACTTCTCCCAGAGAGCCTTTTCCACTCTTTCCTGGCCTCTTATCTCTCTTCCTTCCACTACCTATCTCTCTCTTTGGCTGTAATTCCTGAAAGAAACTGGAAGGAGTGGTATCACAGAGGAATGAAAACCATCCATCCAGGACCCTAGTGAGCAGCCAGTGGCGCCACCTCCCACAAGCTACATGACCCAGGCTACACCAATGCCATAGCATGACCCAAAAGTAAGAAATTAGCCAGGCATGGTGGCATGTGCCTATAATCCCAGTGGCTCTGGAGGATGAGGCAGGAGGATTGTGAGTTCAAAGCCAGCCTTAGCAACTTAGCGAGGCCCTAAGCAACTCAGAGAGACCTGTCTCTAAATAAAATATTTTAAAAAGGCTGGGGATGTGGCTCCATGGTTAAGTGCCCCTGAGTTCCTTTCCTGGTACAAAAAAAAAGTGAGAAATTAAAAGTAATAAAAAATGGCTCTTCTTTGATTTACACAGTGACTTTTAAAAATTCACCAAACATGATGAAATAAGGAGATCTCTGGAAATGTGAAGATTTATTATTATCTATCTTTTAAGAATGGGAAGTTCAGACAACTGTGGACCCAAAGGCCTACAACTGGGAGTAATGGCCTAATGGTAAATGGAGTTATGGCCCACCAAAAGGCATTCATGAAGATTGGTTGGGCATATGTTTCAGTAGGGCATCTGATCAGATTGGCTGTGTTGTGTATGTGTGTGTGTGTGTGTGTGTGTGTGTGTTGCTAAGAATTAAACCCAAGTCCTTGTGCATGCTAAACAAGTGCTCCACCACCACTGAGCTATTAGCCTAACCATCAATATTTTAAATACCACCCAACCTCAACAATTACTGGAGTCTAAAACATACCCTTTTATTCCTCTGATTATTTTTACACCTGAACTGTTATGTTTTCTTAAAGCAGAGAAATTCTTCTGTTGGTCATAGCTTTCAATGAAGGGAGAAAATGAAAGCTAGATGTGGAGATCAGCTTCTTAAAATCAAAAGCAAGCTGGGAATGTGGTAGTGGTAGAGAACTTTGCCTAGCATGCAATATAAAAAAAATCAACTGGTTGATTTTATACTGGTTCTTTATGGAAGTGAAGAATCAGTTTTCTCAACATTTCATTCTAACCACTCTTGCCATCCCATCCTATGACCCTGGAATGACATACTCAAGTTCCCAGACTCCCTTGTAGCCAGAGGTCACCATGAGGCTAATGGGTTGTGTGTGGAAGTCTTCATCCAACCAATGGTGCATGAAGGAGTCTTGCTTGGAATCGCCTGGCTACCCCCTCCTTCTGCCTGGAACATGGGCATTATGCCTGGAGCAGAATTAGACATTGTGGTCATGAAACAAAAGCTACATGTGAAGGAGATGGAGGAGGAAAATGGAAGGTCAAGTTCTGGTCTATCTTGATGTTTAAGACAAAAGACCCTCATATATTCAAGCCCTAGTTGGGTTTCCTGTTACATGCTGTTGAACTTGAGACTAACTGCTAAGTCATGTGTCCAACATGTGAGTTTTTGGCATGCTTCACAAATTTGCCTGGCCTTAGCCAACATGGAGTTTGTATCCATTGGATTAAAGATGAATGTTTTTTAAGGACCTACAATGTTTTTAAGAATTGGGCCAGTGATTTCATTTGCGTGTCTACACTACAAGCTGGACCCCAATTGCATCATCACCTTTGCTGTAGAATCCTTTGCTTTCATTTACTGAGTTCTGCTAGAGAGGGTTTTATGATTCCTATTTTCCTGGAAACTAAGACTCAGAGGTTAAGCAGTCAGTCCAAAGTTACACAGCTGTTGAGGGTCAGAGTGTGGATTGGAACCCAGGGCTGTCTCGAACGCCCTCTGCTGGTTACTCCTAGAAGAAGTTGCTCTAGGAGCTTCCTAGAACTTGAGAGATTAAGAGGTCATGCTCAGCCCCTAAGTGAGCCCCTTCAAATGACTTAATGGAACAGTGAGATAGCCCAGGAAATTCCCTCCTCTTACTAATAAAAAATGTGAGGTCCACAATAAGGCAGACTAGTCCAGTGTCACACTCCATGTCAGGAATAGGCTGAGGGCCCTGCACCCCATTGTGTCCCAGACCCATACCTGGTTATGCTGTTGTTCTGCCAAAGCCTGGGGGCTCTGAGTGTTCTCTCCCCACTTCTGATTCTAGGCCCTTCCTCTAGCTGAAACCTGCAAGCCCAGACCTGCTTTACAAGGTCTTAGAGCCCTCCAGTGTGTCCTCAAAGACCTCCACTCACGCATTCACTCATGAACAAGCCTTTAGTGGGTGGTTCCAATGCAGCCCACACTGGACACCAGTCTGGTCAGGAAGAATGAGTCAGAGCACTAGTATGGTAAGGCTGTGACTGAGGGATTGGGGAGCCAAGAGAAGGCCCTGAACCAACTTGGGGGGCCCTGGAAAAAGGCATCCAGGGCCTTGTCTCTTGAATTTCATTAGGAAGCTTTCAAGCAGAAAGGACATTCCAGGCACCAAGGAATATCATCTACAAAGACAAGCTGTGCAGAATGCAACTGAATCATACATTTCAACCGTGGTTGACTGTAGGATATATAAATTTCTCCTCAACAAAAAATAAACTCAGGCTGGGGTTATAGCTCAGTGGTAGAGCACTTGCCTAGCACTTGTGAGGCACTGGGTTTAATCCTCAGCACCACATAAAAATAAATAAAATAAAAGTATTGTGTTCATCTACAACTAAAATTATTTTTAAATAAAAATAATTTAAAAGGCTCACCATTGCTAAGAAGATGGTGCACAGGTATCTGGTGCTGTGAGACTGAGGTGCAGGCAAGATAAGGTAGACACAGGAAGCAGGGCCTGAGGAATCCATTAAGGAAAGGCTACAAAGGGTGCTGACTTGATAATATTTTTGAAAGTCAACCATAAGCCTGGCCTGAACCCCAAGCTGTAGAGATTCCTAGAAGAAGTTGCTATAGGGACTCTCTCCTTTGAATTTGAGGGAGGGAGATTTCACACAAAGGTGGGTTTTGAAGGTTGAATAGGAATTCTCTAGGTAGATAATGTATGGCCCCTCCACTAAAGGGTGACATGCAGATCCAGGAAGAAAGAGCTAAAGGTTTGCCAGAGGAATGACTTGGGGACTTAGAGTTACAGGGGCCCCAGTTCAATTTCCAACTCTGCTTCCAGCTCACTGTGATCCTGAGAAGTCACTTCTCTCTAAGCCTCAACTTCTCCATCTGTGCAAGGAAGCTAGGAGCACTGGCCTTGTAGAGCCCTACAATAATGGGAGCTCAGAGCTTCACTGGATATACAAAGAGTGTGAGCTGTTATTTATCTAGGCCAGTCACTCTTTCTGCCTCTTACCTTAGACAGGAGGCAAGGCTAAAAGGAGTTCCCTGTCCCTTATAACCAGGATGGGATCCTGGCAGGAGGATCTGCAGAGCCCACCAGTACCAAAGTCTGTAAGCAGGATGCCTGGTGGCATGGGCCTTATCGGGGCAGTGGGGAGGAGGCACTAGAGAAGTTCAATTTCCTGGACTGACAAGGAGGCCAGACCCCAGCTGGGGATGCGACCCTAGACAATCTACAGATGTGACTCCTGCTGCTGTTGCTATTATTTGGTAAAGAGCTGTGGGTGAGGGTGAGGAAGTAGAGAGGAAAGATGAAAACTGTTACAGAGGGGGCTATCCAATTCCAAGATCTCTTAAAACCAGTAACCTGCTGGGTGGTGGTGCACATTTGTAATCCTAGCTACTTGAGAGGCTAAAGCAGGAGGCTGGCAAGTTTGAGGCCAGCCTGAGCAACTAAGCATGTCCTGTCTCAAAATAAAATAAAAAGGCTGGGCTCACAATATCTCCATCTGAGTGGAATAGTGGCCCTGGGTTCAATCCCCCCTGACCCCCGTACACAAATTTTTAAAACCAGTAACCTGATCTTGGGTTTGGGTAGCAGGAACCTGAGTCCAGAACAGAGAAAGTAACAGGCAGCAGAGTTGTCTTAACGTACAGGGAGGAGCTCCATGCAGATTGGGCATGACCTTTGAAAATCCCAAGGGAGGTTCTGATTAACAGGAGGTAGTAAATAGAGGGGTCCTCTAAAGGAGGTCCAGTTGCCTGAGTAAGGAGTGATCTCCCTGTCTTGATAGAAAAGGAAACAGAGTTGGACACTCATCTATTATGCACCTCTGGGTAGGAAAAAGGGAGCAGGTTGTGGGGCCATGGGAGTGGGGAAAAAGTTTAAGGAAGATTTCACAAAGGTGAGTTTTGAAGGTTGAATAGGAGTTGTCTAGGTAGATAAGTCAGGGGATAAAATACTAGGTAGAGAGAACAGCATGAAAAAACCATAAACATTCCAAGAACTATGTTTAGGAATAAGAATAGCTAAAAATAATCCAACTTCAGTATGTTCTAGGTACTAGACATATTTAATCCTCACAACACCTCTCTGGTTGTGATCAGGAAATTGAGACTCTGCAGGATACCACTGCAGGCAGGCAGATTTGACTGGAGGGGTGAGTGGAAGCTAGGCTGCAGAAGTCAACAGGGGGTGGATCACAGGTTTGCAGGCCCTAGGCCCCAGAGCTGAGTCCTGAGGCCTCATTCTTCCAAGGTGCAGGGCCCAGGCTGGCTGAGACTAACAGCAAGAAGGCCCCAGACACACGGCCTTGGCAGGCAAACATCTTCCTAGACAACCAGTCCACTGTGAGGGGACCCTCATCTCTTAACAGTGGGTGCTCACAAGTGCCATCTGCTTTGGTAGGTGGGTACAAGGGCTGGGCAGGGTGATGGACAGGTGATCCCGGATTGAGGACCTCAGCATCTCTACCTCCTTTTTACCCCCTTCTTTCCACAGCTGGCCTCAGTCTCACTTTAACATGACCCTAGGTCCATGTCGATTGTGGCTGGACACATGTGAGATCAAGTCTGGCATACAGGAGCTGCTTCTGTTTCCAGAAGTGCCCAAGGGCTCTAGGTTTGGTGGTTTGGCCTTGGCACAATTACCAAAACTTCCATTTCTCAGCAGTTCTGTGCAGCCTATCCCCCTGGCCACCCGGCCTCGATCTTTCCTTCTGTGGGGACACTGCTATGCCCAAGGGTTTGGATCTGATATTGGAAAGGATGAGAGCAGATCCCTGGGATGCTTGAGAGTGGTGGGAAATGCTGGGTTGGAGGAGGTAGCCAGGATAGAGCTGGGGAGTTTTCAGGGGCAATAATCCCGAGTCTCTGAGTCCCAGAAAATGGACTTGCCATGGACAGCTGCCTGTCAGTACCACAGATATGGAGATGCAGGGGGAGAGGATGAAAGGGACACCCTGCTCTGCCTAAATCTGCTTCCAGCCCCAGCTCTGCATGGGGCAGACACGGTTGACACTGGACACTACTTTGCCAGCCTCAATGTGTCCTACATCCCAATAGGCTTCAAGCCTACCTGATGGCACTGTGTGAGAGTTCAGCAGAGGAGGGGTTTGTACTAAGAGTGAGGTGGGAATAGGGAGTGTCAAGGAGGACAGAAGGAAGCCCAGAAAGGTGTCTGGGGGCAAGAAGCCAGCACAGAGCGGGAGGGGGGTGTGGGTAGGGAAGTTTGGTATATATTAATAACCAGCCAAGCTGAACTGGCGCACAATCCTCAAGTCTGCCTGGGCTAAAGGTCTGCCCCCACCTCCTACAGATTTCTATGTCCCACCCGACGAGCTGCACAGTATCCCACTGAAACCACTGCCACTGATGCCTGCCAAAAGGTCTTTCTTCTCCAACCTGGCTGTGCTGAATTCAAGGATGCCTTCCCTGAGGGCTCCCAGTGCACAAAGCCCCCTGAAGACCCACCTGGTAAGGATTCCAGCAATCCCTGAGACCCCTTGCTTAAAGTCCCTTCTGATACCACTAGCCTCAGACTAGCCACCTTCCCACCCTACTCTGGTGTTCCCCATTCCCCAACACCCAGGGATCAGACTTACTACACCCCTGAGAGCCACCCAAATCTTCTGCCTATTGGTGAGACTCCCTTATTATAACCTGCTTAAATGTAGGGCAACCTTTGATGTAACCAGGTTCCAAACTACTGGCTGTCCCCAGTTATTTGATAATACAAGCATTTTGCCAAATTTTGTGCAATACCAAGCCTCAAAGGCCACAGGGAGGAAAGTTGAGTGAGGCTGTTAGAATCTGTGGAAGAAAGCATTGTAACTGCCAAGCATTTGGTGTGAGGAGAGGAAGAGGTCATGAGCAAGTCCCTGGGGAGGTAGACAGGTCTTCCCCTGTGCAACATGTGAGGCACTCAGGTCCCAAATTATCTGCCTCTCACAACCCCTTATATCAGATATGTGACCCTTGATTGCCCATAGCCCCCCTCCTCTGATCAGGTATCCTTGCTCACCTAGCAGGGGGAGGGTTTCAGTTGTTCAGGGCTGGGCTGTAACCATACCATCTCTCTCCTACACAGGTGGCTTTTGGGACTCCCCTGGTCTGCTTACTAGCTGGTAGATGGTCACTGCAGGGTGTGATGACCTGGAGTCCTTTGCTGGGAGCCAGGTCTCCCTGACATCTACACACGTGTGCATCCCTTTATTTCCTGGATCCAAGATAAGGTCTCTGATGTTCTCTTTGACACCAGGAGGCACCCTTGGACCTGGCCCAGTTCAGGGCAGAGGAAAAGTGACAGTCTTGTGAAGCCCGGGGTGTGAATCATGAATTGGCTACTAAAGTGCTGCTGTGATTGTCACCTTCCCTGTTTGAATCTTTGTTCTCCTAAAACAGAGATGTACTCAATTATGCATTCATTCAACAAGTAGTTAAGGGGTTAACTGTGTACTTGACAAGGAGGATGCAAGACTGATGTGGTCTCTGGACTCCGGGCTGGCATTCTAGTGGCAGAGGCAAGCATCAGCCCTAATTATAACAATAAATAAATGTGGAAATGCAAACTCTGGTGAGTGCCAAGAGCAGCTAGACCCATGTCTTAACAGCAGCTGTGACCTACTGGGGAGGGGCGTTGGTGGCCAGGGAGTGACTGTGATTTGAAGACTCCTGACAGATCCGTTGAGTTCTGGCCAGCAATTCCCCTGAACGCTGGCTGACTGCGGTGCCAAGTTCTTTCCCTCGGTGGGTCTCAGTTTTCCCAGCTTCACACCAAGGAGCTAGCTGTACTTTGGATATAAGGATTCT
Source organism: Geosciurus inauris (assembly GCA_004024805.1). Taxonomy (NCBI): domain Eukaryota; kingdom Metazoa; phylum Chordata; class Mammalia; order Rodentia; family Sciuridae; genus Geosciurus; species Geosciurus inauris. The sequence goes on from PVHX01004623.1 coordinate 43,901, forward strand.
TGAGGCCCCTTCCAAGTTTGTTTAATAAACTTATTCCGGGGCGAAGGTCCCAAAAGCCATAAAGGCACATCCTCTTTATCTGAGACTGGAACCTGCTTGGTTCTGAGCACCCACCTTCCAGCTTTAACACCGACGGCCTGTGGTCGGACTGTCGGAACCCGGCAGCATCCTCCCTCGGCTTCGGACTTTTGCATTCTTCGGGATAGGGCCACAGCGACGCCTAGGAGCTAAAGAGCTTTTTTTTTTTTTACACTTGGCTTCCGGCAGGCCTGAATTTGGCTAAGCTCCTGCTCGTCTAGTCCCGCCCTTCTCAAGTCCCACCCCACAGAGAATATCCTCTGCGCCTGCGCACCACCACACACCCGCACAGTCCTTCGCGAAATTGCCGTTTCCAACAAACGTGTCCCTTGCGCCACGCCGTCTGTTTCCGAAGCAACCCCGGGGCCCCTTAGCAACCGTGCGTGCGGCTGGGGTGGGTCTCCGGAGTCCCCAGCCTTGAGATGGCGGCAGCGAGTCCCAGTGTCTTCCTACTCATGGTCAACGGGCAGGTGGAGAGCGCCCAGGTGAGCAGCCATGGACCCCTGCCGGGCCTTCCCCCAGTGTCCCCCAGGGCCCTTTCCACAAGCCTTCGGGCTGCTGAGTGGACCCTGAAGAACCGTGTCATTCCGTGGACCCTCTCGGTTAGACAGGGAAGGAGAACCAGAACTTGACGCTTGGCGCCAAGTTGCTGGGGATCCTTAGCTACGACGTGCAGGAGTGAAAACAGACCTCCAGAGGTTGAGCTGGTACATAGGCTACACTTGGTCAAGCCTGTGGCTCATGGCTTGGATCGAATCCACTCGGTTGAGTCACACTGGCAGGAGTCTCCGGGGAATAATGGCAGAAGCGGTGGCCCGACCAGGACACAGGGCCTCTTCCCAAAGTGAATGTGTATGGGACGTCAGTAACGTGCGCAGTGAGTACCCAGCTCTTGGAATGCCCCATCCTGGAACCTGGGTTAGAATCTGGATGCTTTGATGAGTCAGATTCAACCTTGATGGCCTGGAATGATCCAAGGTGCATGTGCATATCACATCAAGGGGACGCTACTCTTCACCTCCTACACTTTTTAAGAACTATTTATTATAAATAAATAAAGGCCAGCATTCACCCAGTACTCGTTATGTACCAGGCTCAGCGCTCAGCACTGTTCTTCAGTCTTCATAACAATTACTGTGAGGTAGGTGTTAATCCCCACTTTACAGCTGGAAAAACTTGCCAGAAGGAAGTTTTGAAGCTGAGGTTTGAATCCAGGCCTCTCTGACAGTCAGCTTTACTGCATTGTCCTTCCAAGCTGTTTGTTAGAGGTGATGGTTTAGATATAGCTTTACCAGGCCTAATGTTCAGTAGGTTTTTCTGCCTTCCTTCAGGATATTGCTCATATGCTTACCCTGTCCACTCCCACTTTGGCCCAGTGCCCAAGACAGTCTTATCCCCTTTTCCTGTTCTGTCCCATTAAAGTCTGGGTGCTTTCAGAGCCTCCCACCTTCCATCGTTCCTCCCCCTCTTCTTTGAACCTCTCTCTGTACTCAAGCCCTCAGCTCCAGCTATGTATATATGTTCTGTGTCATGATGGCTCCCTGGCTTCTCAGATCTTTTGCGTCAGCCCCATTCCCTTAGATCTTGTCTGTGCCCACCTGTATCAGGCACTGGGGACAGTGACATAAGTATCCAGTCCCTTAATGAATACTTAAGGGGGCAGATGGAAGCAACAAGTGACCCTTACATCAGACTGGGAGTCAAGGCAGGCTCCCTCAAGGGTGTTTTGAAGAATGAGCAGGAGTTTGCCAGATGATGGAATGGGAAGGGCATATCAGACAGAAGACAAAAATAGCAAAGAGGTTTAGGGGCGGTAGCAGCCCAGAACTCTCTCTCAGACTCTCCCATCTCAGTCTCCAGCCTCTGCTGAACTCCATGTCTACATCCCCAGCTGTATCTTAGACCCCACCCCAGATGCCTCATGTTCAGAATTCCTATCATCTTCACCAGCCTACCCAATGTTCAGGACTCAGCTTGAGTCCAGTAAACAGAATCACTGTGTGGTTTTTCTGCAGTTTCCAGAGTATGACGACCTCTACTGCAAGTACTGCTTTGTGTACGGCCAGGACTGGGCCCCCACAGCGGTAAGCTGGACTCTTGGACCTCCTTTACTCACAGCCTTCATGACTGTTAGGGTTTCTGAAGGTGTCTATCACACCCTTCCACCCTCTTCCAGAATCAATTGAGAGGTAGACACAAGGTCAGAGGGAATCCAAACATGTGTTTGTTCCTGGTAAAGCTGGAGAGGAGAGCACAGCTACCACAGTGCATCCCTAAAGTCTGCACTTACCCACATACCTTATCCTGTGAGTTTGCCCATGGCAGCAAAGAGGAAAACTGGACAGTGCAGGCAGGTCAGCCCTAGAGAACTGTCTTAGCGGTGATCAAAGCCAGGCAAAAGTCCGCGTCTTCCTGGAGTACACATTCTTGGGGTGGGGAGTATGGATAATAAGTAGTACACATTCTGGTGTGTTAGCTAATGAAAAGTGCTAGGCTAGAGGGGAAATAAAGTCAGGACACAGGAGGTATGAAGGATAAGAGGGAGACTGGAACAAGGTAGCCAGGAAAGGTCTCACTGAGTAAAGGCCTTTTTTTGAGTAAAGATCTAATGGATCTGGCTATATCCCCAGCACCCAGAGAACTCAATAATAGTTATTCAGTGAATGGCTGCTGGCAAATAACTATTTGCATGTCAGTTGTCCAGAAGAGGAAAGTGAGGCTTAGAAAGGTTACATAAGTTGGGCCTCCACTTCTTAAACTGCTGTGAGGATTAAACAATGTTTTACAAACAGTAAAGGAAGTAAGGAAACAAGCTCTGTTTAAATCTGTGGAAAGAACTTTCTAGAGGAAAGAAGCAGAGAGTACAAAGGCCCTGAGGGCAGACTGTTTGAGAAACAGCCAGGAAGATAGTATGGCCAGTAAACCAAGTAAGCAAGGAGAAGACAACTGGAGATGAATCAGGGAGGCACAGGGGCAGATCTTGTAGGACTTGGTAGGTCAGGGTAAGGACCAGGACCTTTATCAGAGGGAGATGGGACCCCATCAGAGTTTTGAATAGAGAAATATAATTTATGTTTTTAAAAGCTCCCTCTGGAGCTGGGTATGGTGGCACACACCTGTAATCCCACTGACTTTGGAGGCTGAGGCAGAAAGATTGCAAGTTTGAGGCCAGCCTCAGCAACTTAGTGAGACTCTGTCTCAAAATAAAAAGGGCTGGGGGGCGCTGGAGTTGTAGCTCAGGGGTAGAGTGCTTGCCTAGCATGTGAGAGGTACTGGGTTCAGTTCTCAGTACCGCATACAAATAAACAAATAAAATAAATCTCCATCAACAACTAAAATAAACTTTAAAAAAAAAAAAAGGGCTGAGGGTATAGCTCAATGGTAGAGCACCCCTGGTTCAATCCCTAGTCCCCCTACCCTCAGAAAAGGTCCCTTCGGCTTCTATGCTAAGACTAGACTCTGGGAGCAAGGACTAGAGCAGGGAAACCAATTGACTACTACAGTAACACAGTTGAGAGAATGGCAGCAGCAGTGGGGGTGATGAGATGTGGTTGAATTTCAAGTATACTTTGCAGACTGACCCAACAAGTTTCCTGTTGAACAGATGTAGAATATGAGATAAATAGGACAGAAGAATAAGACCAAGGCTCAGCCTGAACACCTGGAAGTAGCACAGCCATTGTCATTATGTGAGAAGACTATGGATAGAAGAGATTTGGGAGAACTATCCTGATGTGTATTAAGGCTGAGATGTCTCCTGGTCATCCAAGTGAAGATGCAAGATTGGCAGTAGATACAGTGATGATGATCCAGGGTTCAGAGAGGACATCAAATTGGGAATTGTCACCATATGACCACAGTGAAAGCCATTAAACCAATGAGATCACCAAGTACAGGTAGAAAAGCAACCAAAGATGGAGTTCAGGACACTGTGACACTTCACAGGGACCAGCCAGGTTGACTGATCAGGAGCCACCCGTGAATTACAAAGCCCCATAAGAGCCAGGCACAGTGATGTACCCTATAATCCCAGTGACTCAGGAGGATCACAAGTCTGAGGCCAGCCTCAGCAACTTAGTGAGACCCTGTCTAAAAATAAAAAGGTCTTGGAATGTAGCTCAATGGTAAAGTACCCCAGGGTTTAAACCTCAGTACAAAAAAGAAAGAGCAAGCCAAAAACAAAGCCCCATGAGACTATGGTGCCCCCTAGAAACTAAAGGAAGAAAGAGTGTCAAACACGTTGGTCAGCTGTGGTGACACTTATCTATATTGCCAGCTACTCAAGATATTCCTAGAGTCCTAGGCCACAGTCTGTCTCTGGGGGATCCCAACAAATCAAGTCTAGCCACAACCCCCCAAACAAAAAGTAATAATGAAAAGCAGGAAAGAAACTTCTAATCAATATGGCCATGTTGGGGAGACAAGTGAGATGAAGCATCTCAACCCAGGGTTACTGACATGAGCTCCCAGATTATATAAGTAAGGAACCAAAAGTGTCTGGTCAAGCAGTTTTGGTCAAATGGTGGTCTGGTTGATCATTATCTCAGGATTGGGGGTGGGGAGCCTGTGGGGATAAGAAAGTTGCTGTTCACAGGTGAGTAGTTTCCACTCATTGGAAGATGTTTGTCAACCAGACCTGTTGTTCCTGGAATCCATGGTGACTCAGAAAAGGAGATAGATGCAAAATGGTGGCAGAGATGCATCTGCAGGCACAAACGAGGATCCAGTGTTGTTTAGCAAAAGCACCTCTAAGTCCTTGTTATAGGAAGGCTGAGGCAGGAGGATCATTTCAGCCTAGAAGTTTGGGTTAGTCTGGGCAACATAGCAAGACTCCACCTCAAAAAAAAAAAAAAAGGAGAGGAAGAGGAGGAAGAAGATCAACAAATTCCAGAAGTCATCAGCTCTGTCAAATGCTGTGAATGGGTAAAGTAGAATGAGAACAGAACAATGACTATTGGAAACAGCAATGTCAAGGCCACTGTTGTTATTCGTAAAGTCCCCTTTGGTACAGTGATGGAGCTAGACTGCAGTAGGTTCACAAAAGAATAGCATAGGACAAATTGGAGCCAATGAGTGTGACAACTCCTTCAAGGAGTTTGCTGTGTGGGAAGCAGAAAATGGGTAGGTGGAGGAAAAAGTAGAGCAAAGAAGACTGGTGGAGAAAATATATGGGAATGATCCAGGAGGACTGGTGATATAGGAGTGAGGATACAAACACTGCCACTGCCACTTCCTATCATAAGCAAGAGAAGATCAAGTATGTGGTGGAGGGCTGGCCTCTAGGGTTACCACACCCTGAGGACACTCTGCATTCAGTTACCAGGCCTCAAGCTCTTTGTTCCCTTTGGAAGTTCAGGTTTTGGTAGAAGATAGATGAAAATGTAGTCCTCCCAACTGCCTACCCAAGATAAGGGGTGGGAGGTGTGTGATACCTGGATCTCAGGCCAGCTGTCACTGTCATTGTCCCCACAGGGTCTAGAGGAGGGGATCTCACAGATCACATCCAAGAGCCAAGATGTGCGTCGAGTGCTTGTGTGGAACTTCCCCATCGATGTCACCTTTAAGAGCACCAACCCCTATGGCTGTGAGTCTGTGGGCCCCTGCACTGATGGGGGGGGGGGCTGGAGCTGTTATGTGATGCCCCCAGGACAGCCTCTGCCTCATCTTGTGCACCACTGTCCACATTCAGATCCTCACTACCTGTCATCTGGGCACCAGCTTTTGATGTACTTGCCATCTGCCCATTTCCTTCCACTTCTTCCTTACTCCCCCTTCCTTCTGAGTTTATTTGCTGCATGTTGTGCTATTGATCTTCTGAAAGTTCAGAGGTGGGTCAGGTCAGGCCCCAATCAGATAGCTTTGCCAGTGTGCAGAGCTGCAATGGCCCAGCCTGGAGATCCAACCATGGTGTCTCTCAACTTCCCATCACATGTTGTGCTCTGGCCAGATCCTAGCATTTGCTCCTCCTGTGCTAGTCCCTCAAGTTCCCTCTTTTGAACCTTTGTTCATGCTGTTTTCTCTGCCTGGATACTCTTCCCATGTCCAAGTCTGGTCTCCTTCCCAAGGGCTTCCTTGCTTGCAGTATGTACTTCCTGCCTTGCCTGGGAGTTATTGACCATTCTATTTATTCACTCTCCCTGCTGGGGTCAGGTCTGTGAATACTTCTCCTGTGTGGACTTGTCCAAGCTTCCCAATCCTATCTGCTGGACAGATCTCTCTACATTTTTTCTGCCGTATTAGGAAACAGATTCAAAACAATGATATTACTTGCCTTCAGCTTTACATCTAGTAGCCAAGTATGGATTTGAATTTAGGCCCATCTAATTTCATAGTCTGGGCCTTCCTCCTGTGTGTGGCTTGGACCCAGGGTGCAGAGGGTCTGGAGCAGGGGCTGTCCACTGGTCCTCTTGGAAGGACTTCTATCCTGCTGTTGTCATTCATGACTGAGAAAGTCTTCCTGGGACACAAGTTAGTGGACTAACCCTTCTGCTGAGTTCAGCTAGGAGATGTGAGTAAAATATAAAAGGCAAAAATAAAAAAACAACTACTTGAAGGTATCAGAGAGCTAGCAAAGTAGTAGAGATTTTACCAGGCCAAGTTCCAGAAGAAAAATAGAAATCCAGAGATGTGATGCAATTGTGTTATCCTTGGAAGTGCTTGATTGAGGGGCAGACCAGCATTTCTGACAAGGCTGGGGAGGGGTATAGATCAATGGTAGAACACTTGCCAAGCATATGCAGGGCCCTGGTTCCATCCCCATCACTGCAGTACAGGGGTTGGGGGAGACCTCTGACAGCTTTTCTGGGCTCAGAGCTTCCACACTGATATTTAGGGCCCTCCAAGGGGTCGGGAAAGGACCTCCCAAGCCCAGAGAAGAGGGGGCTGGAGTGTAAGTCAGTGGTACAGCACTTGCCTAGCATGGGTAAGACCTTGAGTTCAACTCTCAGCACTGGGGGTGGGAGGAGGAAGAAATTTTTTTTAAAAGTCATGATTTATCTCTTTCATTAAAAAATAAATAAAAATGGGACAAAGTCCAACATCCATTCATGATAAAAACAGCTGAGGAAGAATAGAATAAAACTTGCTTAATTTAATAAAGGCTATTTACAAAAAACCTTAGGGCAGACATTACCTTTATTAGTGAAATGTTGAAAGAGGTCATGATGCTTGTTAACACCACCAACACTGTACAAATAAAGGGTATAAGAATTAAGAAGAAAGAACAAAACAATCATTTATCAATGACATGATTATGTAGAATTCCAAAAATAATCTACAGAAAAATCATTACAATTATTAAGTTGTCATTTTGCTGGATGTAAGCTCAATATGCAAAAATAAGTTGCTTAAGCCGGGCGGGGTGGCACATACCTGTAATCCCAGCACTTTGGGAGGCTGAGACAGGAGGATCATGAATTCAAAGCCAGCCTCAGCAACAGCGAGACAATAAGCAACACAGTGAGACCCTGTCTCTACATAAAACACAAAATAGGGCTGGGGATGTGGCTCAGTGGTTGAGTGCCCCTGAGTTCAATCCCCAGTACCAAAAAAAAAAAAAGTTGCTTAGTGCTTGCTTCGGCAGCACATATACTAAAATTGGAACAATGCAGAGAAGATTAGCATGGCCCCTGTACAAGTATGACATGCATAGTCCTGAAGCATTCCATAGTTTTGAAACTGGAAGCAAAGAAAGAAGAATCCAAGGAGTCTGATGATGGTATGGGCTTTGGTCTTTTTGACTAAATTCTTGTAACATGTTCAATAAAATACTGAACTTTGCTGATTAAAAAAATCAGTTGCTTAGCTGGGCATGGTGACAGGGTCAGCGAGACCTTGTCTCTAATAAAATAAAAAAAGGTGCTGGGGATGTTGCTCAGTGGTTAAGTGCCCCTGGGTTCAATTCCTGGTACCAAAAAAAAAAAGTTGCTTTCTGTGTGCTAGCAATAAATTTAAAAAATGTATTTAAAAAATACATTATTTACAGGGCTGGAGATGTAACTCGGTGGTAGAGTGCTTGCATAGCATGCATTGGGCCCTGGGTTTCCTTCCCAGTACCATACCAAAAACAACAAAGATTATGTAATTTATATTAATACCAAAATTAACTTGTTCTACCAGATATCAAACTTCCAACTATGAAGCACAATAATAAGACAGTGTGAACAGTTTGGGAACAAGAAGAGATAAGCATATTCCTAGAGAGCCCCAGGACAGACTTAAGTTTATGTATAGTTGATTCACAACTGAGGTGGCATTGCAGAGTGGGAAGGAAAAGAGGGCCTTTTCAATAAGTGGTGGTGGGACAGATGGATACACATAGAAAAGATGAATACTGACCTCAAGTGAATCTAACCATGAAAGGCAAAATAAGCTTTGGGAAGATAGCCTGGGGACAGTGGCCATGATACCAGCGTAAGGGAAGATGTTCCAGGATTAAAATTAAGAGCTTCCGTTCATCAAAAGACATTAAAAGTGCAAAGGCAAGTCACAGGATTCACACCCATCTGTACTATAAGTCAGCAAGAAAGTGGCCAATCTAGTAGAAAACTAGGCAAGAGACTTGAGCAGGGTTAGCTTTTTGTTGTTGTGACCAAAATACCTGACAAGGACAGGTATTTTGAGCACAAAACGTTTATTTTGAGCACGTTCATGGGCACCCAACTCAATTGCTCTGGACCCAAAGGGGCCACAGGGAGGATGCACCTTTCCAGAGGATGCCTCCAGTGACCTCCCTTCTCCAGCCATGCTCCACCTGCCTACAGTTACCACCCGCTCCATCCATTCAAACTAGGATGCACTGATTAAGTTACAGCTCTCACAATCCTTTCATTTCACCTGTGAATATTCCTCCATTAATACAGGAGCTTTGGAAGACACCATACATCCAAACCATAACAAGCAGGTTCTTTACAAAAGAAGACATTCCAGTGAACAAGAAACAGGGGAAAGTCTCAATTTCATTAAGAAAATCTTTAAAATACTTGAGGTCAGGTCAGCTCACTGGTAGGGTAGTGCACTTGCCTCACCTGTGGGGCCCTGGGTTTGATCCCCAGACCCACCAAAAAAAAGAAGAAGAAGTAAGAAAAAGAAAATGTAAATGAAAGCCACTGTGACCTACCATTGTTCACTCTCCAGAATAGCTAAAATTTATAAGATTGATAGGCCAAGGTCAGTGAGGGTGTTGAGTAATAAGAACTCGGCAAACATTGCTGGTGGGGGGCGGAGCATGTTGACACCATCATGTTGGAAAACAGCATAAGGTTGCCTTTCAGATACATAGGCCTGATCTGTGCAGTTCCCTTCTTGGGTTTATACCCAACAGAAGTGTGCACAAACATACCAAAAGCCTTGTGTTAGTGCTTGTAACAGCCCCCAAAGAATGAACAGCCCATATGCCCATCAGCACTAGCATGAACAGTTAATGCAATATATTCCAATGGAGGGATATTATATAGCATTGGAAATGAACAAACCCTTGTACATGAAACCATTTTGGTGAACCTCACATAAATAACATGAAATTAAGGAGTATGGATATAAAAATCTATATACTGTTTGATTCTTTTTATAAAGTTAAAAATGGGTAAAACTAAAGTACTGTGTTTGGCATACATTCTTTGGCAGGGAAAACTTAACGAAAAGTTAAGGGATGGTTTCATAAAATTCAGAATTGTAGTCATCTCTGGTGGAGGAACAACGATAGAGAACAAACATCTCCATAATATTAATCAAGGGCTTTCTATGCACTAGACACTATATTCCAAGGATTTATAGTTGCTGTACTGGGGACTAAAGTCAGGAGCATTCTACCACTGAGCTACCACCCCAGCCCTTTTCATTTTTATAGAGACAGGGTCTCACTAAGTTGCCTGCAACTTGCTATCCCCCTGCTCCAGCCTTCTGAGTAGGTGGTACTACAGGCATGTGCCACTACTCCCAGCTTCCAATGATTTAGAGATAAGCCAAGGAACAGAGAGGTTAGATAACTTGCCTGAGGTTGCTCAATAGTAGCTGCAGGTTGAAGCCTGGCCAGCTCATACACATAGAGAACAGAGGAACTAATTAGGTGAAGGCACCTAATGGACCTTTTTTTGGTGTCAACAGGATGTGGGGGTGGGGGATATTCCAGGTGTAACTTAATATTTTAAAGGGAGATACTTGGAAGTCCTCTCTCTTAGACACCCGCAAGAGAGTACCCTCCACCAGGAGCCCATTAGGTTATACCTGACCGTGACCACCACCATCAGAGATGAAGTTCCCAGAGTAAGGGAAGCAGGCTTTCTGTTGGCTCTGATGGGAGCTGGAGTCTGTGCTCTGAAGCACTTCTGCATTCACAAAATGTCAGAGCTGGGACACCTCCCCAGCTGTGAGCCAAGATATGGAGAATACCGCCCCAGGTACCAGCAGAGGCATGGGAAGTAGCAAGGTAGGCAGAAGCCCTCAGTGCAGTTAAGGTTCCCATGTCCCTTCCTCAAGCAATCTGCTGTCCCCAAGGCTTTGAGTGCCCCTCTGCCTCAGCTGGATACACCCTTGTTGCCTGCCTTGCACCTTTTCTGATTCCCACCTCTAACCCTAGACTTGTCCTTCCTAAGGGCCTCAGATTGTGCTCAGTGTGTATGGACCAGATGTGTTCGGGAATGATGTTGTCCGTGGCTATGGAGCGGTGCACGTGCCTTTCTCACCTGGCCGGTAGGTTCTTGATCTGACTGAGTACTGGCTGTGCCTTGAGGGGAACATTAGCTTAGCACATTAGGAGCAGCCGAGTTGCTATGGCCAGTAATACCTGTAGTACCTCACGGGTCCTTCACTCTTACTCTGCAGGGCTTGTCCTGAGGCAGCCATCCCTGCCTCTTCCATCTTGTGCTCAGACTGGGAATGCTCTTGTGTCCCCAGCAGCCCGGGCAGCTCAGCATTGACTGTGGTTGGTGTGACTTTTATCTGGAAAGAGATCCAGTGTGAGGCTCACAATGCCAGCCAGACACAGGTGGAGAGGGGAAGGAGTTGGTCCTGAAAAGAAAAGGACTCTGACCTCCATTAAGGCTGCAGCTACACAGCTTGATCTATGAGGATTCCCATTCATGGTCTGGTGGAGGCTCTGGAAGGGCCTTCACTTTTCTGCTATTCAGTACACCTGTGTATGAACACATTTGTTACAGGCACAAAAGGACCATCCCCATGTTTGTGCCAGAGTCTACCTCTAAACTACAGAAGTTCACAAGGTAAGTTCTCTACCTGTAGCTAGATCACCTCCTGATCTAGTGGGTCAATGATGTCATAATCCAGCCCTGGTGATGTGCCTGGAAATTTCACCAGGCCTTTAAGCTGCCCCACCTACTGGGGACAGATGGGAACAGGTCCTCGGGATTGGGGGGCTGCTCAGTTAATGATAACTTTTCTGGCAGCATAAAGCTGTGCCTTTTGATGTTGTTTATTTTGCTGTTTGTTTTATTTTTTGGTACTGGGAATTGAACCCAGAAGTGCTCTTCCACTGAGCAGCATCCCCAGCCCTTTTTATTTTGAGACAGGGTCTCACCAAATTGCTGAGGTTAGACTGGAACTTGAAAACCTCCCTTACAGCTGGCATTACAGGCATGTGCCACCACATTGCAAACAGTGCATTTTTACTTTGTGCCCTGTTGAAACTTTGTGTCATATGGAGCAGAGGGAAAACTCATGTCAGAAGGGAAAATACTCACTACATAGCATGACATCAGGTAGGATCCAGCAGTGGGCGTCCAACATTCCAAAATAGTAACAATTATCCTAGGTAGCTTTTATCAGTCAGCTACTAAATCCTTTATGTGTGGGAGCCTCAAGGAGAAGGGGGCATTTGAGCAGAGACAAGTAGAGCCTGGGAAGATGTAGGAAGAACATTCCAGGCACAAGAAACAGCAAGTACTGGCTGTGCCTTGAGGGAAACATTGGCTTAGCACATTAGGAGCAGCTGAGTTGCTATGGCCAGTAAGTGGCAAGGTGAGGGAGCATTGGGGGAGACATCAGGAAGGCAGGTAGGGGCTTGTGGAGAGAGCCAAGGGAGGCAGATGCCTGGAGGAAGCCCAGTGGGAAGGACTTTTATTCCCTACCACATCTAAGTAGGAGCTTAGAAGGCGAACCAGGCCCCAGCTGACTGGGGATTGCAGATGGAAGTGCCCCTCTGCTGACATGGCTGTAAGCCACCACAGCTCCTCAGCAGGTTAGCAAGAAAATGAAGGACTACCAGGCTTCCCAAGCAGCAGCCAACAAGTGGCCCCTGCAGCCTGGTCATATTGGAGCAGGACCTGGTCCATCCCAGCAGGGTAGGACAGCTCAGAGCAGAGGAAGCCATGCTGAGCTCGGAGGTCTGCAGAAAGGAGGAACAACATTCACCACTGGCCTCAGCTCAAGGATTTGGGAGCCCACTCCCACTAGGAGCCCCACTGGGAGTCCACCAGGTGGGAAAGGGCAGCTTAGCCAGCCGGCCTGGGCCAGTGTCAGTTGGGGGTGACAATACTCACCCCCAGGGCTTTCCAGAAAGCCTGGGCATATCATCAGGCTTGGGGAAGGGCTTTGAGAGTCCACACAGCCATCATGCCACAGTGTTACTCTGCTCCCCAGCCCCCAAGGGGGGAATTTGGGACCCCTGATGAGAGGTCCTGAGGAAAGTGTTCCATGCTGAGGAGGGAGGCCTGACAGCCAGCAGAGCAAGTGATCTTGCCTGTGCCTGAGGGATGGCAGCTCAGTGCAGGGCCATCTCCAGCCCTTTGCACAGGCTCTCAACTGTGCAAGGCAGTGCATGCTTGCGTTATAAAAACAGGAAGGGAGTGCAGTATGGGGGCAACGGCCTTTAATCCAGCAGTGTGGGAGGCTGAGGCAGGAGGATCGCAGGTTCAAGGCCAGCCTCAACAATTTAATGAGGCTGTAAGCAACCTAGCAAGAACGTCTCAAAATGAAAAGGGCTAGGGGTGTGGCCCAGTGGCTAAGTGCCTCTGGGTTCAATCCCCAGTACCAAATTTTTTTTTTTTAAATTAAATAAATGGGAGGGTCTGGTTAGTGAAGGCCATATGGTTGCAGAATCTTCCGGGATGAAGTATCCATGGAGATGCAGGCCATTTGTCCCTCCCTCTGGAGCATCCTCCAGCAGTTCCCTTCTCTGCTGTCCCACTACCTTCCCCCATCCAGCCTCCTTCAGCCTGTGGATTGCTACAACACTCTTGGCCCTTGTATTAGTTTTCTGTGGGCATTAGAACAAATTATCACAAATTTGATGGTTTAAAACAATAGAAATTTGTTTTCTCACAGTTTTAAAGGCTAGAAATCTAAAACCCATTTCACTGGGCTGAAATCAGGGTACTGGAGGGGCCACTTTCCCTCAGGAGGCTCTGAGGAAACTCCATTCCCTGCCTCTTCCAGCTCCAATGGTTTGCTGCCTGCCTTAGCTTATAGTCACATCTCTCTAACCTCTACGTCCATGGTCACATGGCTTCTTCCTCTGTGTGTGTTGACATTTTCCTTGGCATCCTTCAATGAGGACATCTGTGATCACATTAGGGTCTGCCTGGATAATCCAGAATAATCCCCAAGATCCTTAATGACACCCACCTCAAGACTCTTTTTGGAAATACCTGATATTTCTGTTGTAGACCGTTTTTCAGCCTAATACAGCCCCTCCGACCTAGTCTTCACATAGCAACTAAGATGGTGCTCGTAAAAACCTATGCCTTCCCCTACTGGAAACTGCCCAGGCACATCCCTTTGCATTTAGGATTAACTTCAGCAGAATGCTGCAGGGCCCTCTGAGTTGGTGGCCTCCCCACTGCTTGCTCTCCATCTGCAGGCTCCTTACCTGCCTCAGTTCCTCAGCCCACTGGGTCCATCCCTGCCTGGGGCCCATGCCTGGAACATTCTCCCCTGAACAGTCTGTCTCTTTAAGAATCAGATGAGCAAACTGCCCTTGCAGACTCAGGGAAGAACTGGAAATGTGGGGAGGGTGCAGTCTGTCCTCAGGGTGGGACTGCTCCCCGTGCCTCAGCCCTCAGCCACCTGTGAGGTGCATGCTGTTAGAGCTTTCCTCTGTGTTGGAGAAAGAGGCACAGAGAGGTGGGGGCCCATCCCATCTGGTCTCCTGGAATGGTCAGCTGCTGGCTGGAACTCTGGCTTCCCTATACCACTGGGTCCCCTTCCTCAGACCTAGGAGTCAGTGAGTAACCCTCCCTTGCTCTGGTTGCCACACAACCTCGTGTCCTGCAACCTTGCAGAACCTGCAGACAGAGCTCCAAGCCTCGAGAACAGAGTGGTGCTGGCTCCATGGGACGGGTGGGCTGCAGTGTGGCTCATCACCATTACCAGAGGGCCCGTGGTGAGGACAGAGGCTTGAGGGTATGTGGAGCTGCAGGGCTTTGGTGCAAGGCACTCACACAGCCAGAATTGTTCACGGGCGCCCAAGCTGGGAAGAAGCCCATGTCTGCCTGACCTACGCCGCTGGGAATAGTGCACCTTGTTTCCGGCTCCAGTGTGTTGGAGGCATGGCCTTCACGCCATCCTGTGGCACTGGAGCTGCCAGGGGTGAGCTAGATGGCTCCTAGCTACCCCCAGTCCTGCCACTGCAGAACTGGCCTGGAGAGTCACCAGGCATTTGTAGAGCAAAGCTTCTGTGAGGGGAAACTTGACTGCTGGGGCCAGGGCCTATGGCTGAGTGTTGCCCTTGGCAGGGAGTACCTGCGGAGTCATTACCTTGGCTATTGCCCAGAGCATCCGAGGGTCAGTTCCTACCTAGGAAGGGTAATGTTTCAGATGGCAGTTGACAGAGTGCCCTCACCTCACAACCCCAAGAGGTAGGTACCAATATTATCCTCGTTTTACACTTGACAAAATTGAGATTCAGTGATGAGAAGTGACTTGTCTTGGATCCCACACTACTCGGACAAAACTGGGGAGCTAGATCTGGCCCCTCTTTCAAGTGGGGCCCTCCTTAGGAGACTAGAATCATGCTGTCCTCTCCCCCAAAATCAGCTGTCACCTTTCAGGGATTTCCATCTAGGTTCAGGCTATACCCAACCCCAGCCCAAAATTTCCCTCAGCTTTCATCCCCAGTGACTCAAACCCAAGGAAGACTGAGCTAGAAAAGCCTGACACCAGGCATGTGGCTGCGGAATACCTGAGACATGGTAGAAGCCCTACTAGGCATCTAATGGGTATGTGGCCCAGACAAGGGATACCACCACTCTGGTGTCCAGTCAGACAGAGGGAGGTGGGCCTAGGAAGGTTCTGTGCCAGGCCTGGCTCGTGGGGGATTCTTTGGAGGAGGGATGCTGGTTTTTGAAGCCTGGAGAGCCCATTGCCAGGATCTGAGACCAGTGTTCCCAGGCAGGGCCCTGCTTACCCATGTTTTCCTGTGTTCCCAGCTGGTTCATGGGACGGCGACCTGAATACACAGACCCCAAGGTGGTGGCTCAGGGTGAAGGCCGGGAAGGTAAAGCTTGATGCCCTCCACCCCACCCCAGACAGGTTGGAGCCTGGAGAGGGACTAGGTGGGCCTCATACCCAGGAGACTTGGAAAGAGATGGCGGATGAAGGCCAGAGATCTGCCAGGCACTGCAACCTGGTACTTGTGGGAGTTAGCCTGAGAATTTTCCCAGAGAATCTCCCAGATTAGGGCCTGGTGGAGCAGAGGGCTTGTCATGTCTGTTTACCCCACTGCAGCCCCTTGATTCCTCATGAGCACTGCCATCCTCATTTTATACAAGAGAATATTACGGCTGCTCTCAGATACCCAGAGTATCCTGGGTTTGTCTATCCCAGCCCAGCCTGATGCTGCCCCTCTCTTTTCAGTGACTCGCGTCCGTTCTCAGGGCTTTGTTACCCTCCTCTTCAATGTGGTGACCAAGGATATGAGAAAGCTGGGCTACGACACTGGACCTGTAGACACACAGGGTCTCCAGGGGCCCAGCCTGCCATAGGGCATCCCCTGGTAAAGGCATCTGATTCTTCCACCTGCCCACCCCAAGTTTGGCCAGGTTGGCCCAGCAGCTCTCAGATAACCAAGGGCGGCTTCTTTTTTTTTTTTTTAATAAATGGACACAATGTCTTTATTTTATTGCTTTGTATGTGGTGCTGAGGATCGAACCCAGGGCCTCACACATGCGAGGCAACCGCTCTACCGCTGAGCCACAACCCCAGCCCCAAGGGCTTTTTTAAGTTAGCCATGGCCTAAAGTACAGCCTGGTGCTGGGGGGTGGAGGGGTTGGGACAATAAAATTGTTTTGTATAATAAAAATATCACATTTTCAGAAAGCCCAGCTGCCTTCTCTCCCTTTTAGCACCTCCTCCCCTAGGCACAGGTCACTGGGCTGTGGCCTCCGGGACCCTTCCTTCTCAGTCTCACAGGGCACTGTAAGAGGGGAAAGCTTCATGGGGCTGCACACCAGGATGGCCGGTCGGGACCAGAGCTTTGATGTAACACTGGTTCTGCCACGGTGTGGCCTTTTTGACACCTCGGCATTCATCCCTAAAATGGACACATCACCCACCTCAGGTGGGAAGCTAAGTAGTCATTTGCTCAGTTCCTGACACTGTGCCAACTGTACCCCATGACTACCAGCCTCCTTCAGCAAGAAGAGAGTCCTGTTGGCAAGAGCTTGACGGCAAGGTGCCCCGAGGACAGTGACCCCACCCTGCCCTCTTCCTACCTCCCCCACACAGCCTAAGGACAGAGGCTGGAAACCTTCCAAAGGTGGGAGGCTGCTGGCTGGAATGCAATTTTCTGGTAAATCCCACAGCCCAAAAGTTCCTTGGCATCCGCAGGGGTCCTGGGCCACCTGCACACAGGTCTCTGTGACCACAGCAGGAATTCCCAAGACTGAGGCTCCTTGCCCCCATGCACATGTCCTGGCATATCATGAGGCAGTATCTCCCGCAGCCTCAGGTGAGCCTCTAGGGATGGGCAGCAGAACTGTCCCTGCCCAGCCCCTGGCTTTCCTTAGCGCACACACTGCTCTAGCCTGGATGCTAGCCTCGGCAGGATGTAGGATGGCTCCCATCTCCTCACCTGCAGACCACTAGCCTCATGTTGCCCCAGACCATCACTGGAACTTGCCCAAAGACCTTCCTCCACCCTTTCTCAGGACACTCTTATCCCCTGCCCCCAACTCACTGTGCATTCTGGAACTCCAGATCTGTCAACAAACATTGCTGACTCCAAACATCATCTCTGAATGGAAAGCTCCCTATCTTCCAAAACCTGCCCTGTCCCCCACAGCCCTCTTGAGCAGGATCTTTTTTCCCACTCTATGCACCATGGGCCCAGAAGTAGAGTGTGTTCTTGTCCGTCAGCATTTCTGGACCACATCCCTCCTTCCCCATCCCAGCTTCCTGAAGCCCAAGCCATCAGACCACCATCATCAGTGTCCACCAAGGTGTGCCTGCATGGCTTGCTTACTCTGCAGCTGTTCTTAGTTACATCATGGTCTTTGTGGATGATCCCTCCAACAATTTGGCCTCTTCCTCAACCTCCTTACTTACAGTGATCTTGACCTATACCCCTGACAGCCCCCATTCCTATGGTCAGAGCTGCTTGGTACCAACAGCTGCATCACCTGCAAAATCTGGATCTGAGCTTCCCTTTCGTAGACAATTATTTCTATCATGTGGTAACTTCCATGGGGCCCTCAAGGCAACAGCCCTTCATTCCATCCAGGACCTCCAAGCCACTTGCCAGCCAGCTGCCATTTACCAACTGTTAGCCCCTCTTTCCTTGGTGTCCGCCCTACCCATTATAGAACTCATGGTCATCACTTAAATACACTCATCTATATGTCCCTTCAACACCTATGCCCTTTCTTCCTTTCTGTACACTCACCCAACAAAACCTCAGCCCCATCAGGGGCTCCCCATCCACCCACCAATCATGGAGCCTACTGACTGCCCACAGCCACCCACAGTCCACCCCTCCATGGCCCTTACTGTGCCTAGAGACCCACTGTATCTCCTCAGACCACTCTTTGCAGTCTCTGAGAAAACCCTTTCATACCTTCTGTCTCCAAACTTCCAGGACCCTCTCTGCCCCTTCCACCAAATAGCTTCCTTCTGGTCCTGCCACAGCATCCCACACTCCCAGAGACATGATCTTCCTATTCCTTCCAGAGGCTGCCCCCTGGTTTCTCACAGGTGTCATATCTACAAGGAGGCTCTTCTCCATCCTCAACAAAATGGTTCCCCTTAGCCTCCACTCAAGACTCTTAGATCAAGAAGGCACAAGAAGCAAAACCTGGGCCACTCCACTTCAGTTTTTTTTTTTTTCTCTTCATAGTGGGGATTGAACCCTAAGCTACATTTCTGGTCCTT